>VZTT01066811.1:7060-24890 GCA_013400855.1 Buphagus erythrorhynchus
ACAAAATCTACACTCTTGTCATTCTGTATGCTTAATCTCTAAAAGCTACCTATATTTTGCACTGGCTTGGTGTGATTAAGAAAAATGCTAGAAATTACTTGTATGGCAGTCAACTACAATCAAGGCCATAAATGCCAGTCATGATATTTTCAATATTGTTGGTTATATTTAAAGTTTCCTTACAATAAACAACACTTTTATATATAAATATCTATGTTTATTGATATTGTTGTTGTCTTTTAATTCTCTTACCATACAGTTACAAGTGACTTTTTAATGTCCGTTTATTTAAAAAATTCATAATAATTAACAATTTCATGCTGATTTTCATAAATGACATTATGTGGATTCTCTGCCTACTCAGAACACACATGTTGATGCAGTAATTGTCACAATTACTTTATTTGATTTGATTTGCTTGCAGTTTATAGCTGGGAAAACGCTGTGGAGTATCAAATTTAGGATAATCAGGGACTCTGGGTTTTCTGATTCCCAAAATACAGCTTCATGTTGCAGCAGTTTTATTGTGTTGCTCTTGAGCACTGGATGATTTCTGGAATTTTCTTTGTTGGTAAATTCAGGGGAGCTTAACCAACAGTAACATGTTACCACTTTTTAAGTTTCATCCAAATCATTATATCCTTCATCTGTCAGCACTTGGGATTTCACCTGGATCTCTTCATCTGTACACTTCAAACACCCCAGGCTTCATGTCATAAATGTGGTGAGTTTTAATCCTAAGAATGAAATCATATCAAGTTACTGATTTTTTTATAGACCTTTCAATAAAAATTGAAGACAATCAAAGACAATTCTAAATATTTTAAACAACAGTGTCAGGTTTACCTTATTAGACTGTGTCCATGCTTAACTTACCTGATGCTTCTATTATTAAAGATTTTTATTGAGTTTATTGAAAATATTCCCCTTAGTGAAGAGAGAAAATCCTGAGAAAAATTCTGTATGAGAGGCATTCATGGGTTCATATGTTTTAATACCCAGAAGAGAATCCACATGACAGCAAAGTTTTTATAAAAATGCCTTACCCATGGGGAAAACAATCTGCAGCCCTGAAGTTGATCACAAGACACAAACCCTGAGGCAAACATGATTTCCTTGATCCTACTGCTGATGCCATCACTTTTTAAATGTCAAATGACATTGTGCTTCATGAGATTCAATTCAGATGTCTGAAATCATTCTGAAAATGATTCTGAAATCATTCCCTTCTGGATTTCCTGTTTAAGCTCCAGAAGTGACCAACTGTGGAAGTCTTGAGACAAACCTCTGAAGAGTATTGTGAAACCATTTACAGCCTAAACCACTATCACTCCATATTCTTCCCTCCTGTTGTCTTTTCTATTCAGTGAAGACTATTCTGCTCCTTGCTGGAATGGTGGGTTTAGGTTTTTTTGTTTGTTTGTTTTGGTGATTTGGTTTTGTTTTTCTTGAAATGTTTGGTGCTTTAAGCTTTCTGTAAGGTGACTCTGCAATATTTATGTCATGATTGTGCAATTTTGTAGTCCATGGCACACTTGTGACAAACATTATTGTTTATTCAATATCAAGAGTTCCCAGATGTGCAAAATCAGTATCTTCTGGTCATCTTCCATAGACCTGACAACTCTTAGTCTTCTTTTTTTCAGATGCTTACTGCATTTGATAGCATTTGCTGAACAAAGTGCTTTGCTGGAAGTCAATTTGCCACAGCATGGACACTCTTACATGTTCTTGCTAAAGTTTTTACGTTAGTTCAAAGCTCTTTTTATCCAATCATACGTGTGATGATTATAGGTGTGGGGTCTTTGGGTTTTTTTTTGAGTTTCTAAGATACTTCCTGTGTCTGTAGTTCTCAACTATTACTCCAGGGAGGAATTGCCTCTTTGTATGCTGAGTCTGTACAGATCTGTGCTGTTGACTGTCCTACAAAATTTAGGATCATTTTCAAATCATTCTGAGAGTTGTATTTCCTGTAGATATATACCAAGGCTGTTCCCAAATTCTTAATCTACTTTTTGGCTCAGGAAGATGCTTATCAGGCTGGACACTCACTTCACAAGCTGAAAGGAAGGTGAATAATCTTGGTAGGGCATGAACAGCCCAAAGAAAATTAGATTTTAACATTTTCTCTTCCTTCACACTGTTTCTCTCCCTTGAAATGATCTTTCTCCTGGTAGCCAGGTGAAGAGCCAGTAGCAATAGAGGGATATAAGGCAAGTGGAGTGACTGGCTGGGTCTGTGCTGGGACACAGTGGCCTGGTTGGCTGGGCAAACACTCTCCCTTCCTCATCTCTTTTGTCCCACCCCTGCCCCTTTTCTGATGGCAAATCAAAAGGAGCTGGAGTGCAGTTCTGGCATTGCCTTGGCTGTGTGAATACAGTGGGTAGGGTTGTGTTCCTTCTAGAGAACTGGTAGAGGCCTGTGTGTGTATGGCAGAACAGGGAAAAGACAGAGACCAAAGTATTACATAAATAAAGCTGCCCAATCAAGACCATATAAAAATTCTGACATTAGGTTCTAGTAGGTCATTGTGATGGTATCTGCTGACTCAACCTTTTCTTACTGAGGTAAATTAAATTAGGACAGCCTAAAACCAGCATAATTCATGATATGAATACTTTGTCATGTCTTCTTTGAAGGTATTGGATTATTTCAGCTGAGCAGCTATGAAGTTTTGGGAGAGGATAATGCTCTATGCAGGTCTCTGTGGATGACTAATTTCCTGGCAGCCAAGTGAGCCTTTCGGACCTGCTCCTTCACATCTCTGAAGATGCTGGAAACTCAGTTCTGATAAATGTCTTATCTAGAAAAATCCATCCAACTTACCAAGAAGCTCTATATTCTTTTGCTTTTTGTTGCTATGTCCTTGTGGGGTCAAGTGGTGTGCCTTTCTTAAGCAACCTTTGCTAGACTGTACCACTGTTTTTTGGCTGCATCTGTATGGCTGTATCTATCATAGGAAATTTTATGTGCCTGAGACTATTTGCTGGAACTGAGGCACTTAACGACCAACATTCATACTGTTTTCCAGTATTTCTCTGGGCTCATTTATAAGCTATCTAGGAAGCTTTTTTTCAGCTTTCCATATGGGGTGGCCATATACAGATGGCCAACTGAGAATAGTCCTTGGCCTATGGTGGTTTCCAAACCAATCTGAAAATTATTAGCTATTGGCCTGTGCAAAAACTGTATGAGGGCTATTCTAAAATGAATCATGTACAGTACAGATTATTGTATCCCAGTGCCTAGAAACATCACTGGCATTTTAATTTACCAACCAGCATAGAGGAAACCTACAGTTTTTCTGTAATCTCTTCTTGACTTATTTTTCTGCAATCTCTTCTTGACTTATTTTTCTGCAAGGTTTGAGCTGGGATGGAGGAGTTTTTTATTTATCACTCTTTCTTTTGTTTAGTGATATGTGAAGCCTTTATTTTTTTCCCAATACTATTGCCAATTTTAGTCTTGCTATATCTTTGTAGGCAAAAAAAGTTTAGCTGAAACTGGAGTCTGTGCCATAATGACAGGAAATAAATTTCTCATTAATTCCTGACCTGTCTTGGAAGAGAAAAAAAATAATCTCTGCCCTGTTATTTATTCTATTTCTCCTCAATTTGAGTCACTGTAGGAGGCAAGTGAAATTTCTCTTCTAGCACTCAAGAGAAAACTTCTTTCCTGGGAGCAACAAGTTTTCTTTTCCTTTGCTCTTCATTCCCAAGAGCATCTTCTGTGAGGAGACTGAGGATGTGAAGTGTGGAGGTGGGATGTCTTTGGGAATGAGGACTGAGCCAGCCACCATTGCAGCTATCCACGAATGGCTATTGGAAGAGGGAATGAGTACAAATAGCTTTAGGAGATACACAAGTCATTGTGTGAGAGGAGAAAACTTGATTGAGAGGCAGAATGGCTGCAGAACAGAGGCTGCCATGTTGGGTAGGAATAGAAGGTCTGGTAAGCAGGGTTCTGATGTCTGGGAGATTATTTAGTTAATTACTGAGGGTGGATGTCTACCTGCTGGTGTGAAAGCTCTGTAGCAGGATTAAAGTAATGATATGCTGTATTTCAGAGAGTCAGCAGTAACAGCTGTGTTATAAGGGCAGGATTGACTTGGGACAGGAGGGATTAAAAGTGGAGATAGGCACAAACCCAATATTTAACATATATTTTACTAATACAACTTTGACTGCAATATTACTGATTTTAAAAATCTGCTTTGTGGCTTCTTAACTTTGTGCCCGGCAATTTTAAGAGGTAAATAGCCAAGATGCAAATTAATCAGTATTTTATAATTGTAGTCTCTCCTGTTTGTTTTGTGCTTCTTGGTAGCCACCTGTAATGTGACAATAACTCAAGACTAACACTTCCCAATCCCCCACCTTATTTTATACCTCTTACAACAGCAGAAGCAACTGAATCAGCAAAGCTACCAAGAGTGCCTGTGTTACACAGTATTGATTCATTCTCTGAGCATCCATTCATTTGGGCATGGAGTAAGGTGAGGTAGGGTGTGTGGAGGGGGAGTAATGATTTAATTAGAGACCAGGCATTCAGAGCAAGGAGTATGGCATTGACATAATCTTAATTCTGAAATTTAGATGATACATACTTGTCTTGAGCCAATGGGGTTAAGTGAGTAAGGTTTGCTAGTTTTCGGTGTCTTGCTGTCATTTGCATGGACTACCTGTCCCTTTACTTATTTTCCCTTACATCCTCATTGAGTAAATGCTAACTTACTGTATGCAAAGGAAAGGTAGATTTGAAAATAAGAAAGCTGTTACATGTCTCTTTTTAGAATTTCAAAACAGTTCAGACATTCATCTTTACAAGATTTTAATCTCAGTCCTAGGTAGGATTCATATTTTTGTGCTTTCTGGGTATGTCATGGATTCCAATGTGATATCAAGGCTCTAATTCAGCAATGGTATTTACTTGTCTAGACCTGTGTCTGGAATCTGGGCCAGTGGATCTCAGAGGACTGGACTTCGTATCTAACACGCATGCATGAAGTAGAGAACTGTGAATCCTCACAGTAAATAGCTGTGAAGCTATTTTGTTTCGGGTCCAAAAAGTATGTAGCAGGGTGGAAAAAGGCTCCATAAAAAGATTCATATCCTTTAGGCCAATAGACTTCTGAAAAAAGGTGGGACTTGAGACAGGATTTTGTACCTTCTGTAGCTGCTTGATCTGGCCTCTGCCACTCCTATCTTCCACACTGTGGCAGAGGGAGCTTTCAGAAGAGCACGTTGTGAGTTTTACCGTGCAAGGGCTGTACCACAGGCACAGAAGGCAGTCTGCAGAGTGGAGACATCTGCATGCCCAGGTCTTCTGCCCTGCCTCGATCTGGCAGTGCAGGGTCTGTGCTGAAACTCATTAAAAGCCCAAGAAGCTTAGATGTCTCTCCAAAGAGCCTAAAGGCTGTTTAGATGTGTAACAGAGATCAAAAGAGAAGGGGAAGAAACACAGCCTTAAATTAATTTTATTGTGGAGTGGTGTAAAAAAGATGGTTCCTGGTTTACCAGTTTTCTATTTATTAAAACAATGCATTTTAGAGAAGGGATGCCATGAAAGCTTTATTATATAAAGATGTATCAGTTATTTAGAAAAAGCCTGAATTTTAAATATAGGGCAAATGTGAGCTTGTGGGATGTGGAGTAGACAGCTGATATTATAATAAGCTGTCTAGTCACTCAATATTTGAATCTCACTATTACTTTCAAGATTATTTTCCTCAAGGTACTTATTTAAATACTATTTTCAAATTGGGAAAGTGATCTGTAAAAGTCATTAAGCACATGTTTGTTTCGTCATTAAGCACAGAAGATTTTGAGTTAAAGTCCATGGGATTGGCTTTTCTACTTTCTTTTAAAGCTAAGCTTGCTTACAGAGAGCAATAGTTTCCAGATCACACTGCAGAAGATACTGGGTGTTTTTTACAGTAAGGTCTCAAACAGTGCCTACAGATGGCAATGACTTCACTAACAGGCAAACTATTACTTCGTGGAAAAGGCAAATCTCTAACACATATGCCAACGACATCTGCAGACTAACTTGTGATGCCAAGTATAATTATGGTATCATTTCCTTTTTTACTTTTTAATTGTGTTACCTTCGTAGGCCTTATAGGCTTGTGAGAATAACAATCCAGCATTCCCTCTAGTGGCCACTAACCAAACAGGGAACCATTTCTCTTTAACTTGCATTAACTTTTTTTTTCTTTTTTATTTTCATACACAGCTATGTTAACATGCCTGAAAGGCAGAACTGTCACAGATACCAAATTACAGCAAAGGTTCTGAGACAGGATTTAAGACACGTTCTCATTTCTGAAATGTATTGACAACAGGATACGAAAGTGCATTTGGGAAAAATCCCAACAGTTGCAAAATACTGTAACTGTCCCATCAGTTTCTAAAATGTTGTCTATTTCTGAACTGTGCATGTACTTGCTTTGTATCACATAATGCATAGGAATTAATCTATTTTGTGAAGAAGATGTGGTCTCTGAAGGAGTCTTGTCTCTCTGATCTCCAGGAGTTATTGGTAAGTGGGAAAATGTCTTAATAGCAATGTTTCACCAAACCACACTGTTATTTTGGCAATGTATGTATGGGACTGTCTGGGAAACATTACTGAACTGATGAACTTGCATGGATTTAATTTATTTTCTCCTCCCCACCCCGACTTGTATTTTGGGCCTAAGCACCCACCAGTGTCTTTTCAATGAAAGAGAGGCGAGGGACGAGGCCGGTGCGGAGGCCGAGCACAGCTGCTGACTCACTCCCTGACCTTTGCAACCTCCTCTGCCCTCCGCGCCACCGCCGTGACGCGGGCCCAGCGCGGCCCGCTCCGCAGAGCGCGGCTGGGGACGAGCCGGGGCCGTGAGGGGCGGGGGGCGCGGGCAGGCAGCGGCCGGGCCGGGTACACGTGTCCCGCGCCGCTTGTTTACTACCGCCGGGCCCGCGCGGGGTATCCTGGGGGCTGTCGTCTTATCGCGGACCCGTGGGCAGGCGCGGGCGGCGGTGGCGACTACAGCTCCCAGAATGCCTCTGGGCGAGCTGGCGGAGGCTTCAGCCAATCGAAGCGGCGCATGACGGTGATTGATGTGCAGCGCGGTGCAATCCGCTGTGCAGGAGAGTCAAAACATGCCCGCCCTCCGGGTGGAGTCCTGACAGGCAGGCCAGCCAGCCAATAAGAAGCGGCCGCGAATTGAGCAACGTCGCCTCTGGCCACTCAGCGCCCGAGCAGCGCCTGTAGGGGGCGGGACCCGCCGAGAGGACGGGGCGGGGGGGCAGCCGAGGGGAGCTCGGTAATGGCGACGGGTTCGGTAAGTGCTACAAAGTTTCGAGCTGCTGTTTTTGGGGGGTGCGAGGCTCCGGCGGGGGACGGGAGGGGTCCAGGCGATCGGAGAGTAGTGATGGCGACCGCCGGCCGAGCTGACTGGAGCCGGGTCCAGTCTTTTGACGGGGACAGGAACCTCGGACATTGTTTACTGTGCGCCTTCCGTGACCGGCCTCGCGGAGCCGCCAGCCTCCCGCACCGCTGGGTTGAAACTCAACGAGCTGTGCGTGTCCTCTTCGGGCCCCTTCAAATCACGAAAAAAAGCGGAATAGGCGGGGTGTCCCCCCCCCCGTGTTTTCCCCGGGGAGCAGCTGCCCGCCCTGGGCTGTCAGAGCGAGGGCGCTGTGCCTGCTGCGGGAGCAGCGGCTGTACGGCACGGGGAGCGTTTGGGGTGTCCGTGGGTGCGGGTGAGCCCCGCGGGGGGAGCGGCGGCCGGGGTGCGGGGGGGCCCCCCCGGGCCGGTGTTACGCAGTTCGAATGAATGGGGCCGAGCGCGCCTGCGCCGTGCGGCCGCGGGTGTAAACAAGGTCACGTGACGGGCGGGGGGAGGCCCGGGGCTGTTTGTGAGGGGGAGCCCGCGGGGGGCTCATGGCGGGGCTCTTGGCGGGGTCCGCCGGCCCCGAGCCGCCCTCCAGCACCGTCCCCGTGGGCCCGCGGCGGGGCTGGGACGGCGGGGGAGCGCCATCCGCCCTGCGCCACCCAACAGGCCGCCCGGGCTTCGAAAACATGGTGAATCACGCTGTGCCTCGGCTGCGCGCTCTGGCACGGCCGGGGATGTGCAGCGAGGATTCCTGATCAAAGCAGCTGCGCCAGGAAAAGTCCCTGGTGTAGATCCAGTCTTGCCAGTATGTTGTGTTTTGCTTGGAGAAGCTGTTCTCCAAATTCAACTCCGTCCAGCTTATTGCTCAGGCGTAGACCTGGCCTGAAACTTCGTCAGTAGGTTGGGGCAAGAAAGGCAAATAGCAGAAGGAGAAAAACCACGGGAAGCACTTCCACCCAGGCATTCCTGCGCAGTGCGGTTTGGGTGCGTGCTGCCCAGTTCCTGCTCAACCCTTTCTCAGCCACAGTCTTTATTTACTTTTCTCCCAAATTTATTTTTGTCCCTCAGAAATAGACATCGTCCAATTAATAAAGTGTTTGTTAGTAGTGTCATTTGTTTTAACATGACGACTTACTTTAAAGCACAAAATAATAACTTTATTTAGCCTCTAAAGGCAGCTGCAATAATTACAGTCCTGTGAAGCCTGGTTCTAGACAACATCTGACACAACAAATTTTCAATATAAAGTTGAATTAAAAAAATCTTTACAAGCTAATTAATGACCAGTTCCCTTCATGTTCAAACCATTGAAAGGCTGAGAAGAGAAGGACGTGATATCCAAAGCAGGCTTTAATCAAATAGAATTTAAAAAATTGGAAAGTAAAGTTGGGCACACTTTGTTTGTTTTTCTTTGTAATTCTCTTTCAATTTCTTTGTAATTCATTTGTTAGAGGATTTTTTGGCTTGTACACAGATGGCTTTGGTTTAGAGGAATTCTTGTGACTTGGAGGAATAATTCATTTCTCAAACAAGTATTTTTCTTGTCAGACTAGCATTTTGTATCTGTACCTTATCTCTGACCTTCAGAGGGTTGGGATACCAGGACATGTACTGTCAAGTCTTGGCACCTGGCAGGAAGGAAAGAGAAGGTAACATTCTAGAAATAAGTTTGCTTCTTCATTTTGGCAGGAAAATGGGAAAGGAAGAGAGGAAAAATAGAGGAAAAAAAACCCAAACGCGGCAGAAGGAGGGAAAGGAAAGATGTAGATAAGCCAGAAAAACAAGGAGTGGCTCTTCAGAGTTGATTAGATAATCTTCAAGGTCCTGATCTGTACTACTGAGGTCTGGTTTTTCTGTACAGAAATAACTGAGCTATCTGCTCTTGTGGTGTTCTGTAATTTTACTGTCCCTCATGGCTGACAGGGGTATAAATTGTGTTAAAGGTGTTTTTTGGAGGTGAAAATAATGTCACTGATAGTTTGAGTTGTATATTCTCGTTTCTGTGACCTTTCTTCTCCACCTTAAAATCAGAATAAGCTGATGTAGCTTTGTAGTAGTGCCATTTGAGTAGAATCAAGCATCTTTTTATTTTTAGCATGCAAGTTTATATAAGTTTTGCATATATTTGAAAGACTAAGAGATCAGAAGAGTAGAAATTTTCCAGTCAAAACCTTCCTGGACATGATCCTGTGCAACCTGCTGTAGGTGAATCTATTTTAGCAGTGGAAGGGGCTTGGCTAGATGACCTCCAGAGCTCCCTTCCAACCCAGTCATTCTATGATATGAAAATATTATACTTTTTTCAGCTATTGCTGGTATTTCTCTGATGTAGCTTACTTAGTGGACATGCATATGGTAGACTTTTCAGGTTTTCTTTTTTACTAAGCTGTGTTTTCTCCTCTTTCGTGAAAGATTCATGATTATTTTTTCAAGGACACTTCATTAAAGTACAAGGTAATCATGTTATGGTAGCTTTAATTCATCCTCGTCTGAAGAAAAAAGTAGATAACCAAATTACTAAATATTGGATAACATTGTTTACAGTTTACAGCTTTTAGAGACAGTGGTTGTTTGTAGAATAAGCATACAGTTCTCTGATGAAGATGATTTAAAATAGTGGATTTGGTATAAATATTACATTACTAGGATTTGGGGAAATGAAACTGAAGTGAAATCTTCCAGTAGAGGCTTCTTTATCTTTCCATTTGTGACACAGCTAAGGATGTTAGGAGTCCAGTGTGTTTGAGACTCTTCCTGGAGGCCAGAGATGGGAAGGGTAGTGGGAAAGGCTTCTGCAGAGACACCAGTGCTGAAAGGACAACTGGGGAAAATGTGGGCCTGATGCTAAATGGCAGAGGAGACCTGATCTGGCAAGGTTGAGGACAGCATTTTTGCTTTGATCTTCATTTTCCAGGCCTGTTCCCAGGTTCCTGAAGTCCCTGGGTGGAGCAACTTGCCTCTGAGAGAGCAAGACACTTCTTTGTGGTAGAAGTGGAGCAAGTGAGGGGCAGCCAGTTCTGTGAGGCATCCACACTTGAGGCAGTGGGACCAGATGGGATCCCTCCGGGCCAGTGCCAGTCGTGGGTCACAGAATGTTTTGGGTTTGAAGGGACCTTAAAGGTCATCTAGTTCCAAGCCCCCTGCAGTAGGCAGGGACATACTGTGAGGACAGTGGATTTGGTGGCAGGATGGCTCCCAATAACTGGAAGAAAGAAAATGTCACACAAGACTTCAAGGAGGATGTGGGGAAACTACAGGCTGGTCAGCCTTAGCCTTCAGGTATTTTATATGGGGCAAATTCTTCTAACAGCCATGTCCATGCTCTTTGTAAGGCAAGAAGTTGTCTGGGAATAGCCAGGACAGATTAACCAAAATCAAACCTTTTCTGACCCATCTGATTGCCTTTTGTGATGGGCTGAGTGGCTTAGGGTACCAAGTGAATGTTGTTTATGTTTGCTTGAGTGGTGGTTGAGAAGATAACTCCAGACTTTTGAAGGCAGTGGGCACAGGCTGTGGGATGTTCAAACCTGCATAAGGAACAGCTTCTTTACAGCAAGAATTGTTACTGGAACAGGGGGAGTGCCAGGGAGTCTCCATCCTTCAAGATACTAGAAACTGAAGTGGCCAGGGCCCCAGGCAGCCTCTTGACTTCAGAGTTAGCTCTGTTTTCTGTAAGGATTGTACAAGATCATGTCTAGACACCCCTAAAATATGCTGTGATACTCAACAGAGTAATGAGGATTTAGGGCCCTGGTAATGAAGTAGTATATCAGATACAACTTAAAACAGTTCACATGTATACAAATCTGTAACCTCTGTCTTTCTAAAGTCAGATACTTTGGAGCATCCTAACATGGTGTGGGAAGTGAAGACAAATCAAATGCCTAATGCAGTTCAGAAGCTCCTTCTGGTAGTGGACAAGAGAACTTCAGGGATGAACGAGTCACTGGAGTTGCTGAAGTGTAATGAAAACCTGCCCTCTTCTCCTGGATATGCGTCCTGTGATGAGCACATGGAACTTGGTAAATAACATGATTTTTTCAGAGGACACTGAATTCTGAAGTTTGCTAGATTTCCTATGCTTATTGGAAATTATTGGAAGCTGACTGAATGAAATTGCTTATTTTTAACTTGAGTAGGGCAGGGAATTGTGACATCTGAAGGTCTTTGCAGTTGCTTTTCCCTTTAACCCATTTCCAGTTCTGACACACTGGCCTGTTGACTCAAATGTTTTCTTGAACTCAGAGCCACAAATTTCTGCTTCTAATCCCCAGAGGAGCAGGGGGTTTTTTTTGCACAAGAAAAATAAACAGAAAGCTCAAGAGCTCCTCCTAAAGGGAAATAATATTGCTTTAGATCTGCTGCAAATAAAGATTCTGGGATAGAGGAACATTACTTCGGTTCTTACATATTGGAGCAAAACAGCATATACTTTAGAAAGTATCAATATAATCTGTGAAATATTAACACATTTAATTGAAGTTATGGAGTGATTAAGAATAATGATACTTAGATACATGGCGGCACATAGCACAGACTTCTCTCAACAAGCTGGGGTCTTCTCTGTTACTCTGTATGGGATAGGAAAATATTGTATATTGTGTATATTACTGATAGGAATCCACCCTACCAGGCTGTATGCCCAGCTTTCATGATTTATTTAATCTGAGTTATTTAACTCTGGTTCCCTGGTGGAAACCTTTTACCTTGAAAATGGTCTGACGTTGAATTTTTTAGTGTCATACCTTCAAGGACAGATTAGTTTAGTTGTCTTTTGTGGAATGTTTAGTATTTTAGTGAAGTATGTTGTTTTTGAATAATACTGCAGTATAGCTCTGTGTAAACTGATCAATCTAGTAAAAACTTTAAAATCAGAACTACATTTTTATCTAGTTACCTAATTTTTTTGTAAATTTTTTGTGTGAATATATAATCGACTAGAAATGTTACTGTTTCTATGGCCATTTTTATGAATAGGGTTTGTGAAATGTTGGTAGTTGTGATATGAGAAAATAAAATTTCTTTATTGTGGTTCCTTTTTTTTACCAAATTTGCAAGATTTGAGCAGACAAATTGAGTAGACACCAAAGAATTGAGTGTAATTGTGATTATTTGTGCATTTGTTTGTAGATGATCTTCCTGAATTACAGGCTGTGCAGACAGATTCTACCCCACCTGCACTTTTTCAGCTTGGTGCTGATGTTTCACATCAGGAATGTTCAAGGCCTTCATGGAGCCAGCATACCTCAAACAGTAATCCAGAAAATGCATATTCTTGTGAGAATGGGGTGAACTGGTTGACAGAATTAGCAAATATAGCCACAAGTCCTCAGAGTCCTTTGATGCAATGCGCTTTTTATAACAGGTACTGACATTTATTTCAGTTTTGAACTATATTGATTTGTAATCCTGTCTTCAAAATATTTCCTTCACTCTTTACACGCTCTGACTTTGAACTGGAGCCCTGTCTTTTGTCTGTTTATTTGTTCTGTGAAAGTATGCACAGAACTCATCTCAGAGCCTGGTGCAAAAGCTGCTTAGTTTCCAGCCATGAATGACATAGGATGATATAAAGACATTGCCTATCCACAGCAGACTCAGAAATTATGGACATTTACCTCATGTGAAGCACCAGATAAAAACTAAGAAGCATTTCTTATATTAAATTCTTAAAGTTTTCTAGTGCACAGACTTCAGATTTTTATTTTTTTTAAAACAGCTAGTTGGAAATCTAATGCAATGTGTATTTTAGTGATAACTATCTTAGGTTTGTGATCTGGAAATTCACTAAGGTTGTGAGCAGCAAGTGTCAGATCTTGGAAATTCTGGGTTCCACTTTTTATTGTACAGCTTTTCTTGGTTTATAATCAGAAAATTCAATGCAATACTGTTAATAGTAATGTAGCTGAGATTTAATCATTTGGACAGAGCAGATGTCTTCATATTCTCTTAAGGGCAGGGTATTTGCTTCAAGATACTTGTAAAAACTTCAGCATTGTGCTAAGGAGATGCCACTGTGGAAGTAATACTGTTATTTGGGTGCTGTATAGAACCTATGCAGGCATTATGCTGAGCATTCTCTTTGCCTGAGCTTGTGCCCTTTAATCATCCCGTTGGAATACTGGTGTGTGGGAGGTTTGTTTGGTGTTCAGCTCATGCAAACGGAAATATTTGCAATAAAAGCATTTTAGAGTAATGGCAGCAAAGTCTCATGTTGTCTTAATCTGAGATATTTTAAAATATGTGTTTCTGTTGTAGATCATCTCCTGTTCGCATAATAGCAACAAGCAAAAGTTTACATTCCTATGCACGTCCTCCACCAGGATCTTCAAACAATGATCCTAACTTCTCCAAGAATGATGTGGATGAAACACCAGTCAGACATGAAAGGGTGAGTTCTTCTGAAACATTTAAAATAAACATGTATGAGTAATGGGTTAAGTTCTTTGACTAGGAAAACTAGTTTAAAAAAATCTGTTTAGTGTTAAAACTATTGCTATTCAAGCTAGATTTTCTGTTACTTTTCTTTTTACCACACAGGGTAAGCTTGTAGTGCTACTTCATAATTTTTGTGATGAGATCACTTTTTAAGAAAGCTCTGTTTCTATTGTGATTCCTTCTATAGCAAGCTTTAAAAAACTGTTGTCTTGTTTGATGCCTTAAAAGCAAATGTGGATCCCTCTCCTTTGAGATGCACAAAACCTGTCAGTCCTGTGTCTCCTTTTGCCATATATTAATTTGTATCTGAAATTTGTGTGGTAACAACAGTGAATTTTCTCCAGTGATTTATCTACAACTGCCTTGAGCCTACAGTTTTCCAGTAACTGGACCATAGAGTGATGTGCTTTAAATGATTCTGTAGATGACCAAGGAATGATGAGGTGTAAAATGCTTACATGTGATAATCCATAGGGATTAAATGATTCTCAGAGAATGAAACCCAAAAGTGTCAGGATGCATCTCAGAAAAGGAGATGAAAGCAATCCATTCACATTTACTGCATTCCTTTAATCTTTGTCTTGATGTTAGATTCCTATTAGTACTTAAGGCAAAATGATGTCACAAGTGCAAATTAGTGACTATCTTAAGACATGTAAGACCAGCCCTAAAATACTTTGCAGTAAAATACCAACACCATTTTGCTTTTTTTTTAAATAGGCAAATAGTGAATCAGAATCTGGCATTTTCTGCATGTCATCACTTTCAGATGATGATGATTTAGGATGGTGCCATTCCTGGCCCTCAACTGTCTGGCATTGTTTTCTAAAAGGTAAAATAACATGTGTCATGAAATAAGTATTTGTTTTCTCTTTGTCTTTTTTCTTCTTGTAACACAGACTTTTTCACCTAACACTAACATTCTTTTTTCCTTGAAAACATCTGTTAGGCTCTCGTCTGTGCTTTCATAAAGGACGCAATAAAGAATGGCAGGATGTTGAAGAGTTTGCAAGATCTGAAAGCTGTGGAAAAGAGGAAAATCTCCCAGTCAGTCCTTACAAGGTAGTTGTTAGTTCTAATAAATTCACTGCAATACCTGTGGCAAATACTTCATTTCTTACGTTACCCCTGTGCCTTTAATTACTGTCTCAGGAAAACAGGTTAACATTAATGTTGTTTAGAGTTGATCACTGTGCTGTTTGTGTATCTCACAGAAAAGCACTTGAACTGAATTATGTATGTTTTGAATATTACGCCATCTTTATCAATTTCTAGCAAGATAGAAATGCAAATTAAAATATTATTTTTTAATACAATGTATGATGATGAGTATTCACCTAGAGTATACACAGGTATATGCTTTTCTTGGGGGAAATTTTTTGAACTGTATGTGTGTTAACAGGACTATGGCTCCAATGGTTTGAAGTTGATTTCTCATGAAGAAAGCATTTCCTGTGGTGAGTCAGTGCTGAAGCTGACTTTTGATCCTGGCACAGTGGAGGATGGCTTGCTTACCGTAGAATGCAGACTCGATCATCCATTTTATGTTAAAAATAAAGGTATGAAATACCTCAAGTACACTTGGTTGCATATTCAAATATTCTTAGTGATTGCAGATTTTGTTGGTGTCCCATACTATTCAAGGAAATTATAAAAGTTGTGGTGTAGAAACAATTTACTGTCTTTGTAAAGAAATCCAGAATATGAACAAAAAAAAGCCCTGTAAAGCCATAAAGCTCCAGCAAGACTGCCTATCTCTCAAGGAAAGATTTCACTGAATATATCAATGGAGCTCAGGAAAACAGAAAACCTGGGGTGGGGGGAGACAGGAAAAATGCAAATAAGGGAGGCTTTTCTCTTGCTAAAAATGGAACTTCTGATGGTAAGTCTCCAGGTTTTGATTCCTTTTCTTCTAGAATGAGATTTTATTTGAGATAAAAATAAACTGTTTGCAGTAAGAATTCCCTAAGTAAGAGTTCCTGATTTTTCTTTTGGGTGAAAGAAAGTACATCAGAACATTTTTTATAAAATTATGTAATTTCAAGATATAGAATTGCTCCAATGAAGATCTGGAGAGATTGTCTGGCCGTTTGTCTAATTTAACTCTTTACCACTTCAGGTTGGTCATCTTTTTATCCAAGCTTGACTGTGGTACAGCATGGCATTCCATGCTGTGAAATGCATCTTGGAGATCTGTGTCTACCTCCTGGACACCCTGATGCCATTAACTTTGATGATTCAGGTGTTTTTGATACATTTAAAAGGTAATTTTTGGATAAAGTGGCCTCAGTGGTTCTTGTATTTAATGAGTAGGCACCTTAAGTCTGGAAGAATTTGAAGCATTATATAGAGGAAAGACAGAATAGTTTTGGTAATATGAAATAAATTATAGGGAGAAATGAATACTCAGTACTAGGAAAGCTGTGTAATTATGTGCTCTGCTAAACTGCAAAGTAGTGCCTTGGAGTGAAATAACTTTTTAGCCGCTTTTTATGATAGTTAATGCAGATTAGATAAAGCAGTAAAAATATATGTATTGACTTTATAAATTCTCCAGGTAAAGTGGATTATGTTTGAAAAACCTAGTGCAATTTTCTGACAATAGTATGTCTGCCAGCTGTTATCTCGTGCTTCATATGCAACAATATGTCTGAATTATCTGAGTAGTTTCTTATTGGTAAATGCATGTGCAATGGCTTTAGAATACAGTACGTTCATAATTAGTTCTTATTATTTTTGTGTATTTTGGTTTTTGGCATTCTTTTATATTAGATCAAAATTACCTAACTTCAGAGTCTGATTTACTTTGGGGTTTGTCTGAGCTAGAACTTCAACCAGATAACCTTCACAGGTCCTGTTCAACATAAATTATTCTAAGACTGTAAGGAAATAGTGAAGATTTTTCCATACTATTTGGAGATTTTAAGGCTTAGTAAAATCCATCTTTTCCTATGATGTTAGTGCCTTTTTAGCATCTGTTTTTAATCCAGTTGCACTTTGGTTTTTTACAACAGAAAAAAAGGAATTTAAGATGCTCTTTGCAGTTCAAGCCCTGGGAGCTCTTGTATAATTTCAGGCTGGCATGGAGTGCGTTCAGATTGCTTGGCTTCACTCATTTGCTGTCTGGGCGTTTTCTTAACTCCTATTCTGAACTGCATATGTAGAGAGCTGTTAGAATCATGGTAGCTACATCTCACTGAAAAATCTGAATTTCTGGCTCTTTACTAGTTTGCAGCCCAGCTGAACACTGGCTTGTACTTCAAATTCCTTGTCTTTCTGGGCAGAAAGGAGTGACTGAGAAAGGAGCATGCAGAAGCTGCAGCTGTGATAACAGGACAGAAGAATTAAAAACAAAATTCTGTTTGTGTGTTATGGGAAGGAGATAAGGAATAGGAAGGGTGCTGGTCTGTTGTAGAACAGAGAGGTCCTTTCTTCTTATCTCGTGATAGCCTGCAAGATGGTCAGCATTATCCCTTCTTTGCTGCTTTGTACTCTCCTGAGGGATGGTGGAGGCCACTGGTCGGGCTCCACTTTTCTGCGTGGTTCTGTCCCATGGCAGGAGGAGCTACCTTTGCAGAGGGGCTGGACTGCCACATGCAGTATTTCCTTACTAGTAGTTCTACTTGGTGTTCGCAAAAAAGCTCTTCAAAACCCTTATTTTGGCCATAAATCATGCAACTATAGCTACACTGAGCAGTAGGTAAGAGGAGCCTTAGCAAATATATGCTCTATGTTTATCTTGTGGTGGTAACTTAGTGGTTTAGATTTTTGATAGAGTAGCCCCTTCCCAAGAGTGTTTTTCCCACCTGGAGATGGTAACAGATAGTCTGTGAAGTTAAACGACTTCTTTAGTGATTATAGGTTAATTGTAGTTGTTGGTCAGCTAAAAATTGAAAGAGTTTGTCATATTTGGAGGTCTGAATTTTATGGAAACAAGTCACCTAAGCTGTTGAAATACCTTGAGGAGGAATGTCGCGGTTTTGTCACTAGAGGGCAGGCATTTGTCAGCTCAGC
>VZTT01066811.1:24901-75334 GCA_013400855.1 Buphagus erythrorhynchus
TGTCAGCACAGCATCAAATAGTGCGATGTCACGGGGCTCTGCGCAGGGTTTTAACCTCACTGGAAGGTCTGTGTGTAAAATAGTGTGTATTCAACTGACTAGAGAAGTTAATTGTACAGAAGGGAATATAATATAATTTATTTTAATATACTGGTTTTTGCTGTTAGTATATGTTTACAAGTGAACTCATTGCATTTCTTCCCTTTCTGCACTTGTCATTCACTGATCAAGTTTGATTTATGGTAAGGACAGAAGCCAAAAGAAAAGTGTGTTTAAAAAGAGGATGATGTTTGAAGACATTGTATAGTTAACTGATACATAGCTATGGAAACTACACAGCAAAACGTGTAAAGATGCACTCTTCATCACATTGAAGAAAATACTAACTTACCTGCCAAGGTCTTGTAGCTTTTTATTTTTCACACTGACATCCACATCAAGCATAAATCATTAGGTCACACAAAAGAGGGCAAAACACTAGAAATGTAGTAAAATTGAAGAGTGAACAGATATTTAGGGATTTTACATGAGAATTACTCGATGGCTTTATGATGTGTCTTTTCCCTGTAGTTATGATTTCACCCCGATGGACTCCTCTGCAGTGTATGTGCTCAGCAGCATGGCTCGCCAGCGTCGCGCTTCGCTGTCCTGTGGAGGATTGAACAATCAAGATGCTGAGAGATCAGAATGCAGTAGTAAAAACTGTGCCTCTGCTGCATCGTCACATCTTTCCTCCAATCCTTTGTACAGCAAAGCTGGCAAAAGCCACAGCTCAGGGACTGCAAGTACTGTGAGTGCCACTTCTCCAAACAAGTGCAAAAGACCAATGAATGCCTTCATGCTTTTTGCCAAAAAATACAGAGTTGAATACACTCAGATGTATCCAGGGAAAGACAACAGGTAATGATACAAACTGTAGTTTTGCTGTTACTGGTGAGTTAGAAGAGTATCTGTGTCCCACTTTTAAATTTAAATAGCCTAAATTTTGCATTTGAAATAAAATGTGTGTATGGTTTTAAGAAGTTTTGAAAGATGTTAACATAAAAGGTGGTTTATGGGTGGACTGTGAATATTTACAGTACTCAGTGAACTCAATACAAACCATTTTGGCAAACTTACCTTCTGGGAAAACATTGGGGTAAAGCAACTGATACATGTATACATGTGCACTGGCAGAGGCACAAATACAGAACCATGGTTGTTTACAGAGATGAGGTGTTCTGCTTGTGTGCTGTAATGGAAAAAAAGGGAGTTTCTGGTTCTCCTAATTAAGTCTTGACATACTATTGCAAATTGGTCATGAAGTTACAAGCATTTGTTTCCAGTCTGCATATCCTGTTGAAGAGTAGAGTACTGATAAGTTAGGATATCTCAAGGATCATAATCCAGACAGCACATTGCCAAATTTTGCTTCCCTAAAGGCATTCAACAATTTGTTGAAACTTGCAGGAAGAGTTGTAATGACTGTGTTTGGGGGACAGGTCTTTGTTAGTTTGTTCTTTTGTTCTTAATCTCTAGCACGTTTGCTTCTAAACATTTTTATTAAAATTTCCATTATATATATTTTAGGTAATATTTGGTGCTAATTGTGCATATGTAAATAGAAACCAAAACACGCGAACATAGACTGATCTTAAAATCAGATTTTTTTACTGTACGTACTTTTATAAAAACTGTTACTGTAAAAATTAAAGTTGGCAGGGCTTTGAAAAGGGTTTTACTGTTTTATAATATTTTAATAAGGAGGCTGTAACTGGTGCTGAAATATAAAATCCTTCCAGACAAATCCCACCTAGTCTTGTGTGTCCTGACAATGATGTTTTGTAATGTTTATAGTAAGTTCAGTGAAGCAGATCTGCTGCCTTCACACTCATTGCAACTATCAATGAGAAATGGAACAGAATGTCAGCCAGGAAAATTTATGATGGTTATATATTTAGTTGAAAATGCTGATTTCAAATGGATGCAGTGAACTGGAGCTGTGGCTGCATGGATGTGAAAAGGAATATTTCAGTGGGCAAGCAGGACAGTGAGCAGGTTTACCTTGAAGAAAAGAGATGACCAAGTTACAAGTACAGTTCAAAATGCACTGCTCACTGTCCTGCTTGGAAGGCAGTGCAGTTCCATGGCATCCATAAAACACAGGATGGCAGAAGTAGCATTAGTGATAATTGATACAGGCATTCAGCTACTGTCACTCAAGTGTTGTTGAGGCATTCTTAATTTAGCTGCTGGGAGGCAACTCTCATGTTTTTTAAATGTAAGTTTGTGTAATTTTCAGATTACTGTGTAGATCTTACATAGTAGCCACTTCTGTACAGTGGAGTTCTTATGTTATTTCCTTATGGGAGTAAGAAAGTACAGAACTTGAGGTGTTCTGAGTTAAACAGTCTGTTCTGAGACACAGCAGCTCAAGGCATGTCAGCAAGACAGTGAGCTTGTAAACATTCAAAGCACAAGTCGAGTCACACGAAACTTAAATGGACTGCAAGATCATGTTTGAAAAACTGGTTAGGGCTGCACTTGTTTATTTTTTAGATACTCTTCACTATAACACTGTAACTGTAGTTGAACTTGGTTGTGTGGTCAGAAGTTCTTTGAGTAGTGGACCTTCTAGAGATGAGGGAAATCATATTTTTGTTTAAAAGATGTCATGGTGCATTTTTATTTGGGAAGGCAATGGCTTTTACAGCAGACCAGCTCTCTCTGGGTCACCGTGTTCTTTCCTGAGGGTGTGAGTGATCCAGTACAAGCTGGTGACCCAGAGCAGACAGGTTTCTGGTGATATGCCTCTGGATACTGTCAAAAGATGAAAAATCTGATCATTTAACTGGGTATGTTTGCTTCTGATGACAGACCAAAGATACCGTTTTTCAGTTTAGATAAAAAAACCAGAAATTCCATTGCCAAAAAGACAGGCTGTGCAAATGGATTTGATGGCAATGGGATGTGGTGTCCCCTGGAGGAGTTTGCTCTGAGGAGTCACCAGAGCATGTGGCAGTGCAGGCTCAAGGGCTGTTGGGCACTTTGGGATGTGGTCCCTGAGTGCTCTGCAGCTCAGGGAAACCTGAATGGCACTACACGGCCTTGCAGGAGTCAAATCTGGTTTTTTTGCTGTGGTGCAGAACAGCCTTCAGAATTGCTGTGTGCCATGTTATGGAAATAGTTGATGAGACTCTAATTGTCTTGATTCTGTTTGAATATCTTCACTGCCAGCAAAGAACTATATTAATAGGAAAAAGAAAAGGACTTAGTTGTGTCCACCTTTTTCTTAGAGCCAGTCACAGAACTCTCATTGCTGTAATCTGAAGCCAAAATGTACAAAGCACTTGGTAGCTTTAACAGTCATTGATAAAAGAGCTGTTTAGAGATTTTCATTCAGCTGAAAGACAGAGTTAAAGCTTTAATGGGATATTGATCCAACGTTTGGGAGTGCAGTTAAGCAATATGGCAGGATAATACAGGGAAATGTTGTCAAAAGACCTAGAGTTTCTAAGGAAAGGAATTAATTCAGCTTCTGGAAACGGTGATAGATGTGTTAGAACAAATGGTTCCATTTGCACAGGAACGGGAACTTACCAGTATGTTCCACCCAGGATGGATTAAAGGTGGAGGAAGCTACAGATATTGATTAAATAGACATGGGGACTTGCAGTTAATCAAATATTTGGCTGAGGTCATATTCAGTTCATTGCTCTAATTATTAGAGAAAATATTTTCAGCAAATCTGTCATATGATTTTCTAGTATGAAAGTAGAGCAAAACAAATGTGAGTTACCATTTGGTGGTGGTTTTTGTAACATCTCTATTTTGCTGGTTTATGCCAGTTGCTGAATGTACACTCTTTGAAATGTTAAAATGTGCATTGACCCATGTTCAGCTAACACAGAAGTCTCAGCTGTTTAACTATTAAAAGAACCATGAGAAGATAATCACAAATATGATTATTAAAAATTTTAAAATACAGCTGATTTCTTCCTTGTGTGTTAATTCCACATTTAACTCACATCTTTTTTAAAGTGCTCAGATAAAAAACAAACAAAAAAAATCCTGGTCTTTCTTAGCAGTGTCCTGACTGTACTGTAAACATTTATCTTGCAGAGCCATAAGTGTGATACTTGGCGACAGGTGGAAGAAAATGAAAAATGAGGAACGAAGGATGTACACACTAGAAGCCAAGGCCTTGGCAGAGGAGCAGAAGCGTTTAAATCCTGACTGTTGGAAAAGAAAACGAACAAATTCTGTATGTTTGTGAAGCCATACTTTTCGTTATGCCGTTACATTGTTCAGATGCAAGGCTACAATGTGTTTTGTTCAGAAGATCCTTTCTTAGTAGCCGAAATCTTCATTCACTGGCCTGTGTCGCGTAACCTGTTTTTGACAGTTGGGCAGGAGACGGATAAAGAGAGAGTCTGTCTGAACATTTTATGAGAGTTCTGTGGATTCTGTTGTACTGAAAGTTAGTGTGCTTGTGAAATGCAAAGGAAGGGCACGTGGTATTTCGCTTTGAAGTGAGTTCATATCTTCCATGACAACTTTACCTTTTCTTAGTTTTCTTACTGATAATTTTTATCAAGCATATATGAAGACATTGAAGGAGCAAAATAATTTTCCCCCACGATTCCCTTTCATTTATTACTCTGTTCAGTTGTAAAATAAATACAGTAGATAATACCACTTCTGTAGGAAAAGAAATTGTTTTCCACTTTGTAGAAAGCCATCAATCTGAGAGTCTGCAGCAATGTATTAATACGTGGTGGATGTATTAAGAAAGAGAAGGGCTTTAAAGCTGAAACATCATGTAAAACAAACATCAAAAAAGGAGATTCTGCTTGTTCAACTAGAAGAATAGATTGGAAGGAAAGATCCACTGAGGTGCACAGAGTGCTTGCCAAGTTCTTTCATTTATGGTTGGGTAGGAGCTTGAAGAGTGGTGTGGACTTCATCTAGGTGGTTGGTGAAACCATCCATCCATGTGGTGTAAGATTTCATCCTCAAGTTACCCCTTTTCCTTTGATGTGTAAATGAGGCTTCTTTCTCAAGAGCATATGCAAGTGTTGCCTTAAGACTGAATAAGAAATGCTCCAAGACTGAGCTGCTTCTTTCTGCTGCACATACTTCGTGCAGTTTCCAGTCCCTTCTTGCAGAAGGTTCCACCAAATCCCAGCTGCTAGGAACAAGCTGTTTTCCTGTTCACTGCATTCTATTTTAATCAACAGTGACAGCTTCTGTTACATTTCCCTGTGGGTTTAGTTAAAATAATATTATTTATTTATTCTGCTCTTACACTACTGCAGTTCTGAGCTTTGGATGGTGAGATCACAGGCTCACCTGTGAGCCTCAAGCAAGTCAGAGGTGTGTTTGTGTGTAGCTGAGTACTGTGATGGGTTTGCTTCAGTAGGGCTTTTTTGCCCTGCCTTGTTAGTAGGATTTTCCTTGTCCCTACAGTCTTCAGGCCAAGAGAATAGGATCTGTAGAACCCATTACCTCAATGTTACAGCAGGAAATACCTTTTATAATTGTTCTAGTACAGTGAACTGAACTGTTAGCAGTCTGGTAGCCTTACTCAGTAATGACAGTAGGCTCCAGGCTGTGACAGAGAAGTCGTGATGGTCTTTTGATAATCATGGAACAAAACAGTCTGGTTTGGCCTTTTTGTTTTCTACTGAATAACTGACCAACGATTAGAAATACTTGTGGCTTTGAAAACAAGTGTTGTGCCCTGTGCTTGGTAATCACTAACGTGGTTTTCTCTTCTCTTTTCCCAGGGCTCACAACAGCATTAAGCCAGAATTTTTCCTGTTAACTCTGTATTTACAAAATGGCTGTTGCTTGATGGCGAGAAAATGCAAGATCAAGGTCTTACTATTTGTTGTGACTATGTGTGACCATAAAATACTGGCACCATCATGGAAATGATCTGAGTGCAGATTTGCTTTTTAAAATAGAACATTAAGTAAGCTAAAAACTATCAGCATTTTAAACCAAATTGCCTTATTTTTCTTCCAAACTTCATTATGTATCAGGTAATATAGGCTTGAAAATGGATATCCTGTGGTGCTAAAGTACTTTAGAAAGAGGCGAAGGAGATATGTATAAATGTTTATTTTTAAAACAAAATGTACAAAAAGGGGAATTTTAAAATATGTAACAGCTGTTTATATACATTGATTCTTATTGCTGATTAATATGTATTGCACAACTGTATTATTAATTGCAATTTTGGGGCCTGGGGTTTTCTGAAATGGCAAAGTGTATTATCAGCTTCCAGCTTCCCAGCCTGCCCTGCTGCCAGCAAGTTACCAGGAGGTGTGGGAATGAAGGGTGTGGTGTGATGTAGCAAGGGAACTGCTGCTTGGGATGCCACTTAGAAAACTTTTACCCACAAGGGACATATTTTTGCATCAGCTGGCACTAGTGAGAGCTGTCATTTTGTGGTGGAAACAATGGCCCAGGACAGGATGAAACAAATTAATAGCATTATCTCAAGAAAAGTGGTGCTGTTGATATCATCACCATCATAGTTATAACTGTGTTTTGTCTTTGCCACATATTCTACAATATTTTATTTTGCCATAAGACATCTTTATGGTGGGGGCAAACTTTGCACTTAACTATATGTGCAACACTTGCACTTTACTTTTTTTTCTCTTCCAACTGTCTAAAATTAGAGCAGCTGCGTTAGGATTACAATTGCTTCTGCTGTGAACATTTACAATCATGGCTTTTCCTGTACTAAACAGCGGTGCATTGGTTTTTTTTTTAAGAATCACAACTGTAAATTTCAGTTTATGACACGTCTACATGATGTTGCCCCTAAGATTTTTGCACACTATATTCTTGTATATTATTTCAAATAAATTCATTAAAATTTGGTGTTGTGTATTTTATAAAATGAAGAAGACTAATCATGAAGTCAGCCCTGTGGCAATGAGCACGTTCTGCATGGAAGTTTTTATGTGAACCCATCCAAAGTACATTTTAATGCTTTGCCATTAGGAAGCTAGTGAAGAATTTCAAATACTATTTTCAGGATTGGATAGTTAATGTTCTTTATTACAGCTTAAGCAGAAAGACTTGAAATCAATATAAATTATTTCTAAGCTAATAGCAGTGCAATACAGAAGCATTTAGGCTAGTTATAAATGTTTTTCCTTGTGTTAAAATTAGTGATTTTTAGATAGAAACTGATGATTCAGACATTTCAAAAGTACAATTTTCTGCATATGGCTAAAATGTATTCAACTGTTTAAAATTCTACTTGTAGGAAAAGAGCTGCTTCCTTATTTGAGATATTCAGCAATTACACTGTAATATTTGAGTTCTAATTTTATACTTCTCTAAATTCGAAAGGAATGCTTAAGAATGTTTCAATTAGATGTAGACTTACAGCACATAGAAGTTGTACAATTTCCGTATAATATTTTTGTATAAGTAAGTTCCTGTAATGTGAACATAAAGCAAGAAGACAGAAGCTTCAGACATGAAGTAGGTAAACATTTCATTGTAAAGCTGATTTACTTGGGGATAATTTACATGAACAGTGAATACGTATGTGGCACCCAAGCCCCCAGCTGTGTTACCATCCGTTCCCTGGTGTGAGAGCATTGTCCAGGTGTGTTCACTGAAGGGTTGACATGGCTTTCTGCAGCAGCTGAACCATTATGGGATAGACTGGTGCAAACTCCTTTCCCTCTCTTGTTCTCACTGATTGAACATAAGCTTCCAGTGCACCACTAAAAAAAAAAAAAAAAAAAAAAGGTTAAGTAGCTAAAGCAATTAAGTACTGTAAATTCGGGATCTGCAACAGAAATTAATTGCCTTCTTCTCTCTGCAAAATTTTGGTCAGATGGTCCTACTTGTCTGGGGAAGGAAGTGAGCAAGGAAGGCCTTGCAAAACTGTATAGTTGTTCCATGATCTTTATCTTCTTTCTTGTATGTTTGAGGAGCAAACAAGTTAACATTTAAGTAAGCAGCAGCATGTTGCAGATGGCTTGGAATGACAGCTCTGACGCACAGACTCGGGCTCAGTGCTGCACTGGTAACCTTTAGAAAGAGAGAGAATAATCTCCAGATGCTGCAGACGCTGAGAGTGCAACTTCCAGCATGAAAGGTGGGGCACTGGTGAACACCCACCATGGTCTGAGGTGATTCCTGGCACAGCCTTTTCAACTCCCACAGTCTGTCCTCGGGAAATGCTGCACTAGCCCCAGACAGGGCTTGGGCAAGGCACGGCCTGGCTCTCTTACACATTGTCACAGGATGTCACACACAGAGTCATCATGTGTGAACTGCACAAATAAAACACAGCAAAGCTAAAAGGGGCAACTGTGGTGATGCTTTACAATACAGGGTCACCAGGGTCACCTTTCAGCCAACGCTCTAGTACACAGTATTGTTGAGTGTTTACAGCCTACTTGTAAAACAAACACTGTAAGTGCTTGTCTGTTGAGATTCCAACTTACTAATTCATTAAGTAGGCCAAGCTAGTGTTGCCACACTTAAATATAGCTTTGAATTTATTTTTTTTCTCCTTTTCTGCTTCTATTTCTTCATGTAACTGATACAATCATCTTGGAGTTTCCTTCTAAAATTTGCTTGTATTTGTGCTATTTACAGCAAAACTCTGACATTAAGAAAATCCACAAACAACAGACCCCATTTCACGTGGATACTAATACAGCTCCTGGTATGTGGCTGTTCCTTTTCTAATACAGACTGTCACCACAGCCCTTCCAGCACTGTGCAAGCACCAGCCCACAGGGCAGCGATCACTGAGCAGGGAGTGGCTCTGAGCTTTGTCCCATGCGTTCCTTTCTGGGAGTGCAGGATGCACCAGCACAGCTGCTCTGCCAGTGAGGGAGCCCGCTGACTTTTAGTAACATGGTAGGAACATTCCCAGTCCCACTGGGAGAAGGCAGATGGTTGTTGTGCACATCTGGTGAAGGGGTGGGGGGCACAGCGGTCAAGGGAGATGGTAACACAGAGCAACCACAATGTTGTGCCTATAAATACACACCCACTGCTGTAGGATGGTGGGCTGTGGAGGCAGAGCTGTATTTCTGTTTGCTGCTGCTTCCAAAAAGCAAGCCCTTGGTGGAACCCTGCGTTCCTGCACAAAGAGCTCACGGATTCGAAGGCAGTGCTGCTGCCTGGTACGTGCCTGCTGGCAGCTGGCAGCAGTAGGCAGTGAATCAGGCAAGGCTTAAGGAAAACAAAAGTACTGAAGAGCGATTTTCAGCCCATGTTTCACACACACAGGCTTCTCCTGGTATAAGATGGTAAGAGAGGAGCAGCCAAGATCCCTGTGTGATGCTGCAGCTCTGGGAAGCCTCAGATGAGCCCACTAAAAATGACAAACCAGAGGAGAAGTCAGGAAGAAGCAGGGTCGCAATGCACTTGGGGTGCCTGTGAGTAAAGCTGCTGCTACATCAGCAAGGGCTTGGCCCTTCCTCAATGACTCACCCATCTGTGTCAGAGCATTGCTGGGAATTTCCAGTGAAGTTCATTTATCAGCAAGTGGAAGATGCTCCTGAGGCCAAGAGCCTGTGCTCAGGTTTCTGGAGAGACGAGCCTGAGCTTTGGGTTCTGAGAAGCCAGTGACAGCAATGGCAGCCCGGCCCCATGAGCTGGTCCTGGGGCTGCTCCCGCTCCTGCCAGCACTTCCCATCCCCAGCAACGCCGGCGCTGATCCGTCAGCCTCGCTGCCAGGGCGCAGCAGAGAAGCTGGCTGTCCCCATGTGCAGTCCCCACTAATGGAGTTTGACAGGGAGAAAGTGAAGCGTGCAACCAAAGAACCTGAGGCAGCTTCACTTCTGAGCACAGCATGGGAATGAAACAGCACAGCATGAGGTGATTCCCACCACAGCTGCTGATGTCCCTATGCAGCTGAAGTCCCTCTTTGCTGAAGCCCAGGACATATTGTCTGGGGAGAGACAAAAGAAGGATGGAATGGGAGGACCACAAAAGAAGGATGGACTGGATTACTGGGGAGTTGAGATACTTAAGAAAAATGAAGTTACTGAGCACAGAAACAGTTTCTCGTGTTGGCCTTGGTGCCCTTGAGAGGTCTTCAATTTTGATGACAACTTACTCATAAGCTACTGCTGAGGGGTCCACACCAGGTACAAATACACTGTAAGGAATCACT
The DNA here is from genome assembly GCA_013400855.1 of Buphagus erythrorhynchus. Classification (NCBI taxonomy): domain Eukaryota; kingdom Metazoa; phylum Chordata; class Aves; order Passeriformes; family Sturnidae; genus Buphagus; species Buphagus erythrorhynchus. The sequence goes on from VZTT01066811.1 coordinate 35,052, forward strand.
TTGAATTTTTTGCACAGCAACAAACCGCAACAGAGAAGCAATCCCTTGTTACAGGCAGAAAGACAGGGAAAGAATATTTATTTCATCTAGCTAAAGTAAAGCTGACATTTTGCACCTGGTCAGCTCCCTGAAAACCTTCAGCCTGTTCCTTCCCAATGGTCCCTGGGGAGCAGCAGAGGGTCTACAGGGAAAGAGGCAACTAAAACACTGCACCCAAAGTGCTTTGGATGCAGCTCACTTCATTCCCAGCAAAAGCCATCAGCATCATGAACAGCAGAGAGATTAGGCATATCCACAGGTTAACTTTAAATCCCAGGATTTAGAGAGAAGTGAGACTGGGGGAACAGGACAGCAGGTAATTGTGCTTTTTAGATAAACTGGACTCTTGTAGCAATGAGGGGCCAGCATGTGATGAGCAGACTGAGCAGCAGGTGGAAGATGCAGGCAGGGAAGGCTCAAGGATGACATCAAGGATGCCATCCTGATGAGTGGAGATGCTTCTGAAGAGTCAGAAATGTCTCATGTTTCCACTCAGGCCAGCACTCAAGGGCTCTGGTCAGCAATAATTGTTAGACATGTTAGATGTTTGTTAGCTGCTACAAAGAATTGTCTCTTGTATTAAAGACAGCTGAGAAACTCCTGTGAGTTTTCCTGTGACTGTAGCTGTCATTAATCTTGCTACATCTCTCCCCTTCCACTCAGCAGTATCCCTGTCTTTTCCCTTCTATACACTCCTCAAAGTTTGTTGGGCTCAAATAGTTTTCTGAAGTCATCAAAAGCTGAAAATAGAAAAAAAACATATTGACCTGCTTAACTTAGAAAGCTCTAACACCTCTTGGTGAAGTTGTGGGTTGGCATCATTATCCAGATGGTAACACTGCTATCCCTTAACTGACTTATCTCCTTGCCTTGAAAAAGCCCTTGAAAAAGATTACAGAGATAACCAGATAGATGAAAGGGAAAAGCTTTACCCTAAAAGCAGCACCCAAAACCACTCAATGTGAGCCCTTGATAATCCTTTGCCAGACTGTTATTCCCATCAGATCAAACAAGATGGAATGAGATTTAGGCTATGCTAACTGCCATACAGCAGTATTACAGTCCTACTGTCACACCTAGCAGCTTTTATCTTTTCTCCTTCTCTCCTGCCCCAAAAGAATCTGATTTAACTCACAAAACTGACTCCATCAGAGGGAGCTAAAAGGAGTTTTGCAGGTCCCTTCTGCTGCACTTGCTCTTTTACTGTGGCTTTGCTTGCATTGTTTCAAATAAATGGGAGTCAAACTTCACAAATATGACCAACCTGAGAGCATCACAACTCTTACCCACTCCAAAGACAACCAGTAATATCAGTACTGTAAGATGAATTCTCAGGCATTTTTCTAAGAGAGACCTTGTACAGCTTTACACTAAACAATGAAAACAAAAGCTTTCTGAATACTCCTACTGCATTCACAATTTCCCTGTGTCCCACACTTGCATCTCCAGCAGAAGTATTTAAACTCTCTGAAGCTAAACATTTTAAAAAGCCATTCAAGCTTTCCTCTGTAGGAAAACAGCCAAGGGGAGGATGAGAAGCTGCTGCAGCTGCTAAAGGCTGGTAGCAAAGAGGCAGCCACAGTCATCTGGAGCCCCACACCCTACCAGGTGACAAGGGAATCATGGTCAAGCTCAGGAAACTCCTTTGCATTGCTGCCTGTGGGAATGACACCACGGTGCAGGCCAGGAAGTCTGTCCATTCCTGGTAAGGAAAGGTCCAGGTAGTAAAATGGTACAAACCATGAATCCAGGGAGAAAGGTTGTTTGGAGTGCAGAGAATAATGGTGAGGTTGCTCCAGAGTGAGAGGGAGGAATGGACTGGAAGAGGTAACTAAAAGTTCCAATGGTCATAAAGTAGACATGGTTCCAGAAGTTCATTTGGGACAGGAATTTTGTTTTACTGAGGACGGTCAACAAGTCTTCAGGTTGGGATTTTGGGACTGCAGCACACAGAAATATGGACAGTGCAGGAAGGTGCTTGTGGCAAAGCAAGATGATTGCTGCTGCATGCAGCCAGTGCAGGCTGCCTGGGCCAGGTGACTTGGAACATCACAGGAGCTGCTGGGAAGCCTACCTGACTCTAATTTGAGGAGATAAATGAATTCAGGCGCTTTGTTAACACTTGAAATGCAGGATTTTCCATGACATATTGGTAAACTTTAGCAGTCCTAGCTCAAATGAGCTTTTGTAAACTATGCTGGCAGTACAAGACTCAATTCAGATGCATGAATTTACCACTACAATCTTGTCTTTAAAAAGGCAGGCCCACTCCCGTTGAGGACACTGTAAAAACACCAATGCTAAAGTAGTTGTGGAAAAATAAACACCGCTATGGGTGAAAGCAGTACCATCAAGTCTCCAGCACAGAGGAGATCACAGCTGTTGTCATATTAAAAGATGTAATACATAGTTATATTACTGTTGTTTAAGATGAAAGAAACTCTGTTTATGTAATATATAAAACATACTCTTGAAGGGATTAGACTAAATAATGCCCTAAATTCAGCATCTTCTGATCTAATAAAGGACATAAAACCTGTTCAGCAATCTGTTTCTATTTTAAAAGACAAGCTATGGTATACATTACAAATATTGTTTGTAAAAGAGAGCTATGGAAGGAGGGTTGGTGAGATGTTCTGCATATATTAATGCTTCATTAAAAATGCCATAAGAAGTAAAGAAAAAAAAAAGCCCTAAGTTTAAGATGCCCTCCCACATAAGGAAAAGGATTTTAAAGCACTTATTAAGTTACTTCACTTGCATGAGCAAAACCATGAGCTTTCCTGGAAATCAGGACAAGCTGATTATATAAGACCCTGATAGTTCTTCCTTAAAATGTTATTTCAACCCATGAAGATTTATATCTAGAGTTAAAAGGGAAAAACAAAGGAAGTATTATTTGGGTTGTGGTTCTTAAAGGATCTTAATGTGTACCACTTACAATTACTGTAATTAATTAATTTTATATGGAATTGTGAATCCTAGTGCTACCCTCCTGGGCTCTGCCTTTGGTCAGATGGAGTTGGATTTACATTGTAAGCTTCAGAAGGGGCAGGGAGCATCCTTCTGCTCACTGATGGGACTGCACCCTGTGCACTCCTGTCCCAATCAATGAGCAGGGCAGCTGGAGGACAATGGGGCCAGACTTTTCTTTAGTATTTTGGTACAAGTCTGTTTGCTCTGCAAACTTTAGGGCAAAGCAGAAAATGGAAAATATGCTGTGTAAGAGCACATCTGCGTGACACCAGGTCTATTTAATCAGTGCTATAAAAATTAATGTAAAACCGAACAGTAAAACCTCCAACAGCATCACCTGTAGGACACGAGAGGAGCAGGAGACATCTCCAGTTATTGCAGACTGCATAATGAAGAGATCAAAGGGCTGACAGAGATGCCTGAGTGCCACCCAGGGTTTGTGAATGGCCACCCAAGGTGTGTGAATGGCCACCCAGGGTTTATGAATGGCCACCCAGGGTGTGTCAATGGCCACCCAGGGTTTGTGAATGGCCACCCAGGGTGTGTCAATGGCCACCCAGGGTGTGTCAATGGCCACTCAGGGTTTGTGAATGGCCACCCAAGGTGTGTGAATGGCCACCCAGGGTTTATGAAGGGCCACCCAGGGTGTGTCAATGGCCACCCAGGGTTTGTGAATGGCCACCCAGGGTTTGTGAATGGCCACCCAAGGTGTGTCAATGGCCACCCAAGGTGTGTGAATGGCCACCCAGGGTTTGTGAATCGCTGGCAGTGCTGCAGCCTCTGCTGCTCCCGGCAAAGCTGCCAGGTCCGTGCCCAGCCACACTGCACCCAAGGCANAAGGTGTGTCAATGGCCACCCAGGGTTTGTGAATGGCTGGCAGTGCTGCAGCCTCTGCTGCTCCCGGCAAAGCTGCCAGGTCCGTGCCCAGCCACACTGCACCCAAGGCACAGATGGGGCTCTCATGGTGCTCTCCGAGCTGCCATTTGTCAGCTGAGTGCTCAGAGCAACTCCCCAGCTCAGGACAGCAGCTCGTTATGGAAATGAACCCTTTGCTGGGCCTGGCTTTCAACTCTGCTTCAGCAAGGGTGAGCTTCAGTAAGGGGAGTTAACACGAACTCTAATGGTAAAGGTAAGAATTTGGCCCCTGAATGGATGAACTGTCCTTCAGGCTGGCTCAAATCCTGACATGTCTAATAGAATTTCTTTTATAGAAGAAAAGCTGAGTCTTCAAGCCTAATTTAAAAAGAAAAAGAAAATAATTGCCCTGGCCACTTAAAGAAGTGCTCCTTTCAACACAATCCCTGCTCAGGGAGGACACCTGCAGCAGGGTCATCTCACCTGACTTTAAATGTCTGCAGGGCAGCTGGCTGCCTGAGAGAGCTCCTGTGTCCCAGCCCACACTCCATTCACAGAACAGAGAAAATGGGAGCTTTCAGGACACAAAGCAACTGACCTATTTTAGGTACCTGCTTCAGGATGAGATGAATCAGCCCCAGCAGCGCCTGTTTCTCTCTACTGACTATAAAGGGAGTCTGGCAAATATACCTCTGGCCAGGTAAATACCACCCCTCGTGCTGAATACAAGCAGAAAGAAATGCACAAAAACGCTCGGAATGGGACTAATTCATATCATTCACACCACGTTGCAAGCAAAGCATTTAAGACCTACAGAGCGGAAGAAGCACTCCAATTAGCTTTAATATGAAACTAGAAGGATCCTGGTAACACAAGGAAATTAATATCTAGGCAGCAGGTCCCTAGAGGAATTGCACAGTTGTTACAAAGGAAGTTGCAGAAAATTACCATTTGCAAGGTTGCAGCAAACAAAAAGATAATATCTTGATATAGGCCAGTGCAGGGATCTGAAGGCTCCAGGCATCCAAAGTTCAACTTGCACAGCTGAACGACTACAGGTGGAAAAAGCCTGAAGAGGGTGACTGATAGAAGAGCAAGATGTCTGCAGTTCAACTTAGGTTCATATAAGACACACAAAGAGCAGGCTCAGAAATCTTCCAGTAGAGTATTAAAGAAAATATGAGTGATTCATGGTCATACTATGACTGATGTCTGCTTGCCTGCCTTACATATGGATAACCAGCCATGCAAAATGAATAAAGGATTCAGTGAAAGGACTGAAAGGAAAACTCAAGTATTCCAGCTTTGCTGCTTGGTCTAATGCATGACACTGTCTCAGCCTAAAAGCCTCATCCCAACGTTTGTTCCTTAATACTTCCATGGTTAGAACAATTTATCAGTGTCTGAACATGACCATCAGCAAGCCCATTAACTGAATCAGTCCAGATGAAATTTAATTGCAAAGACAAAAATGTGTTCTAGTTTAAGGATGGCATTTTAAACTTGGGAAAATGAATTGAAGAGAACAAAATCCCACCAGTTCTCAAATGATTTGCATTCTTGGCTTTCCCTACTATATTTGAGATTCAACACTGCCAGTGTTGCTAGTACTATCAGCACAGAAATTACAATTAAAATATTCATAGCTGATTACATTTACAGCTCTGTCAGCCCTGTACCTATCACCTATGCCCCTGTAATTCAGTGTCATGGCTTGAGATTCAAGAAAAGCTAGTTTTATAGACAAACTAGACTAATCACAAGTATGTCTTTCAAAAAATACACACATGAAGATACATAGTTTTGATTTTAAAATTTCAGAAAAAATCCTAGTAACATCTACTGGTGATCAAGTAATATCTCCTTAACTGGCCCGATCACTACATGGGACTGTGTGGTGCTATCAGCTTCAGGAAGTGTAAATATTTATAGCAGACTCCTCTTGGCTGCTTTAGAAGTGTGGACAGAAAACAGTTGACTTTCTGAGGCACAGTTACTGTTGGCTGGAACGTAAAAGTCAGCTTTTATCACTCCAGCAAAAGCTGGCAACATCCATGCATGGTAGTTCAAGGACAGAGCTGGCTCCCAGGCCAGATGGAGCTTGGTGCAGCTACGTGTGACAGCCTTTCCCAGGTCACTGGTGTGGGGGACACCAAGGTCACTGAGAAGATGGCTGGAAAATTTAGGGCTTTAGGAGCCAAATGATCATCTGAGTCTTGAATCCCGAGGATCCCCAGGTTGGTTTTGTCATGTTCATACAAATCTACTCTTTCTAACATACTTCAAAACTTCTCTTGATTTGAAAAACAAGACTCTTCATAACTGTTCCTAACATCTTAAGATGCAAAATAATATTTAGCTATAAGGTCATGTACCCTAGCAAGATTTCAAAAATCTGATGCAATTATTACTTTCTAAAGATCATGGGCTGATTTCCTGAAGAATAACACTCCAAGTATGTAACAAGGGTGTTCCAGTTTTAGATTTCTACCTACATTCATACTGGTTAAGCTTTCAGAGCTTTTCTTTCCTGATACAGATGACAGGACAGCTGCAGCCTTGACTTTCCAGCAGTTAAGAGAGAGAGGGGGGCAGTTTTGCAATAACTCATTATTAATTTAAAGCATCATTGTACATGGTTTACTTCCTTTACAAGAGGATTATGTGCTCCTTCCAAAGGCACTGGAGAGTCTGAGTAAGGGGGGGTGGAGGGGAGAGTTCAGTTTGTATTTCTGCCACATTGCAACTCATCCCATGAGTGGAGAGAAGGTAATGGTATTTATGATACATCTCCTGAGGCACATTTTTTTTTTTTACTTTTCAAGAGTCCTAGTGTGCAGATAAGTTACTGCTCCATTATCATAAATGTAGAGAAGAAAGAAGCATGATTTTTACCGTATGAGAGCAAGCCTGTCTTTTTCAGATGGATGATCATCGAGCCACTGGGAGTAGCGGGCAATGGACCACTCAGCTCTCTGGTACAGAGAAACACAAACACCAATTACACAAAATGCAAAAAGGGAAACAGACACACCAATTTCAGAATCAAAGATGGCATAAATGAAAGCCACATGAGGTTCTCAGTACCACAGTGATGCAGAATGAGTTAAGAAATCAAAGACAATTAAGAGGAATATCCCAGTGTGGTATTTGGGAACACAGAAGTAATCTCCTACATCAGCTGTTGGCCCATTTCTGACACGGTTTTTATCTAGATTTCCTGCATCTTACAAGAGAAGGCAATTTGCAGTCTGGGGAAAGATCTGCAACTTCTACTATGAGCTGACAGAATAGTAAAGGATTGAGAGTCTATTTAATATCAGGTTATCATATCCCTACTATTAATCAATCAATCAATCAATTAATTTACTAAACCAATTACCATAATACCTTTGCCACAATAAAAACTAACCAAAAAAATTACCTAAAATATACACTTGAATAATTTTTAACTAAAACAGCTAAGGCAAATGACAATGCTCATTTCACCTTAGGACATCTGAAAATAAAAGATGTTGATCTTATTACCTGGAAGGGTGATTTTAGCTCTGGTGGTGCTCTTGTAAATAAGAACTGAAGAATAATGCTGAATGGAATAACCTCTCCCAGAGCTGGGCTACTGGCAATATGCTCACTGGTCTGGAACAGCAGTGGTCTGGAAAAATGTAACAATATACTCATGAAATGAAGAAAAAGCTTATTTCATGCATTAGAAAAGTGTCTCTATGTGGTGGCAATATTGTGCTAGGATAGAATCATCGGGTTTTTTCACTACTCTGCATCTTGGGTTTCCAACCCAGGTCCAGTTTGAAAAAAATTACAGCAGTCTCCTATTGTAATTAAACAACATAGGACTGTAGATTTTGTATTTCTGTGAAAACATTTAAGGTAACTATAGAACTTGCTGTCATACAGAAGATGTACTGAAAGCAACACAAAAAAGTACAATTTGGCCAACATTTGCATGACAAAGGTTGTTAAATCATAGTTATACTCTGCATAAAATTTAAAAGAACTTTAATCTATTTCTAATTTGCTGGTGGGTGTTGCCAAAAAAGCTCTCAGTTCAATCAGAACTAACACGAGGTAATAAATCAGTTTTGAAATACAGTTTAGTCATACTATGACTGCAGCTCACCTGAATGACCTCAGCTGTCTGTAAGACTTTCCTAAGTCAGAGACTCGCCGGCACAGCGGTGCTACTGCTAACTCCATCTACAAAAGCAAACAGTTCCATTGGAATTACATTCTCCCAAAACATAACCCCTGGTATTAAAGTAGCCAGTCTTTAAGCAATAATCCAAACTTGCAGACTAAGTCAGTGACTTCTCTCTGGTTGCTGAATTAAGACAAGAAGCTGTCTGTTCCTTCCATACTATGTTGCCCAAGCCAAGACTTCTGCCTTATTCTTGGCAACACAATAAGCACTTCGTGACAAATGACAGAGACAGGCTGTGCATAACAACAGAAGGGGCCTCATGAGCTTTCTGAGACTAAAGCTTTGTTTCTTGTAGCAGGTTTATTTTGTTGGTGATGAGTTTCCTAATGAAGCACTTATGTCAATACCCCACAAATCTGACCGCAGCCTGGGAAGAAAGCAAATCTAGGCAGGTCTCCAGAAGCCACTGCTAAAGCAGTAAAACTGCACACACATTTTAGCTGGGCACTCTTTCCTTTGGTGAAGGACAAGGTTAAAATGATTCCTTCCTGAACAGCAGGCCCCAAATTTTGGGGCACAAAACCTGTATACATTAGATAGAAGGCAGCTGTGATCTATTGCCAAAGGGTCATAAGGAATCATGATCAAAAAAGAGTAAGAGCACTCTTTTCATAATTATTTTCATGTGGTTGGGTTTCTGAGTTAGAGCAGCCATCTTTAAAAACAAACAAGCTAAAACCTTTTTGTTGTTGAAGCATGGGAGGTCTGCTTTTTTGAAGAAGAGCCAGGCTCCACTTGGGTTTTTACATCTAAATTCTGTCACAGGCTCTTCATTAACAGTGAGGACAGAGAAATGAGAAAGAACAATTTCCCTTCTGGATCCCAGACTGAACATGAATATTACACAGCAAAATTTCAGTTAATGTGTACACCAAAACAAACACCACTACTTAAAAAACTCTGCAGGTAATTTTACTCAGACATAGATTAAGTCTTTTATTTTTTGCATTCCTGAAGTGTCAGTCAAATGAGGGATCAAGCTTTAGTCTCTGTTTTTTAAAATTCCTAGCCTGAAAGACTATTCAGACTTTGATTTACACATAATGCACAATTAAACTAAGTTTCAAAGGATGACAGCTAAAGTAAGTAACAAGATCAAAACCCACCATACAATGAGTTTCCCTTATAAGTAATATTGCTGAACAAGTTTCAAAGTGTTTGTGATATGACATTATTTACACTGAAGTCTTTAATACTATTATATTATTCTTTCCAGCTGCAGCATTTCCTCAGATGGAGATGGCTGCTGGGCCACCAGCTTCACCAAGAGCACAAAACTATGCTGGGATTCCAGCATAAACAAGAAACATGGTGCAGTGGACTATGATGTCATAATTCATCTAAACCCAGAAGAATTTAAATTAATGAATAATGCAAATCAAGGCCCTATACTTCAGGCCTTTTTATATATACTATATAATATACACTATACATATTCCTCTTTAAAAGCAGGTGGCAGGATAGGAGTCATCTCACCTGCCTGTCCACATCTACAGATTCTCTTCAAAGGCAGTGGAGAGAAAGAGCCACTCCTGGGGGGCTGATGCACCTTTCCCCAAAGTGGACACCTAAAATAGGTCAGGCAAATCATGTTTGTAGGAGTAAGCCCCTACATGACACTCAAGCGAAGTTGGGAAAGCCACAGGGCCCAACCCAAGCATCTTGGCTTCCCCTGTAGACCAGGAGAGGTGGGTAGCTCTGGAGAGCAATGGGGAATGCCCCACAGAGCCTTCCTATGGGCAGTGCACAGCCAGTGCCCGAGCCCAGGGACCTCGAGTACATGCCCACACTGGGCACTTCCAAGCCACCTGGAATCTGCATTTTATGCAGATTTCACTCACAGGAGAAGAAAGTGAATAAAAATCCAGGACATGGAAATAAGGAAATAAGACTCCAGACCTGAGTAATAGCCTGGCTTCCTTTTGCCTGCTGCCTTTCTTGGTCCCCAAATCTTCAGGCTATGTAATGGCCCCTCTCTACACTCTGAGGAGGAGGTCACCTCTCCTGCATGCAGGTGGGAGGTCAATGTCCCTGTGGCTCAGGAGCCACCAGCTGCTGTGCTGTGCTGAATCTGCTGGCACAAGGGAGTGAGGATGTGCTCCCAGGAAAGGCAGGCTCTGCAGGGAACTGCTGCAGGGAAGTGCTCCAACTCCAAGCTGCAATGAAGCTTACAGCAAGTTCAGCATGTTGTTCCCCCAGGTTCCCCAGGAGCTCAGGTGGGAGCCAAGAGGCTGGTCTGCCACACAGGATCAGGAGCAAGCAGCCAAAATGAGTAGCTAACTAAGTATGCTTTGCTGCATCATGATACAAGAACCCTACAGATCCTGAAAAACAAATGGGAGCAAGTCTGATTTCTCCAGAGTTTTGTTTCAGGCATTAGTATTGGCTGGGGGCAGCTGGAAACAACTGATATTCTGCAGGAGCTGGTGTCCCAGCTCTGGAGGGAGCTGTGGGCTTGTAGCTGTGAGAGACCAGGGAGAAGATAATTCCTTTAGGTTCTTTAGAGACTTTGATAACAGGCAACAAACTGCCAGTCTGACTTGCGGAAACAGAGATGCATGGATCAAACGGTACTCATGAGGGGGAAGAAATAACAGCATAGCAAAATATAATTTTGCTTAATAAGTTTTAAAAGATTGTTTTGCTCCTGGAACATAATATGAAGTAATGAGACGTTAAGTGAAACTTTCTACAGTTAACCAATTCCTTATTAAAACAAATTTAAATGAATTCTCTTGAATATACTTTGTAGTTTCCATAAATTAAAATTTTTAGTCTTAAGTGCTAAAGAAGAAAAATTACTTTGGAAAATTCTATTACTTCATCTTCAACCTTTATTCACTGTAGGAAATTATTAGTATTCCTAGAACTAGATAGATTTAATGGCAGCAGATGGTGAATTCGTGAAGTAATAGCTGCCAAAGAAAAATATTGTTTTTAAGCTTTGCAGCATACTATACTATCTCACATTGACTCATGAAGAGTGGGAATGAGTGAAAACTAATGTGGTAAAAATGTACATAAACCACAGAAACACTTCTTTTGAAAATTTACAATACTAGTCTTTGTGTTATAACCCAATCTCGTTTCAATAAAAAGTATAATTCACATAATAACTAAGATTGTTTTCTTTGCTTGAATTTTAGGTGTTTATCTGAGCCAGTGACACAGTGGGATGCTACGGCATTCTTCTGCTGTCACAGTCATTTCTGAGGCCACTGAGAGGGGTTTATTGTCTCTGCTGAGCATTGTGCCAGCCCAGGAGCAAGTGCTGGGGAGGAACCATTCGACTGGAACAGCTGCTGTTTTTAAGGTGCTGGAACTGGGCAGGGAATTGAGCGTGCATCACTTCTTGGTTGTGTTACCTGTCATCACCTGAAACAGCATCAACTGTTGATTCACACAGCAAGTTTATACTGCAGCAGCTTTGCTGTGACACACAGCTATGGTTTCAAAGCCTGTCAGTGAGCTCTTACATCAAGGAGATGTTTTTGGCTGTTGGCAGCCACTATCTGTATTGTGTGCACGGCTTTTCACTCAGCTATGTCCTGTGGACTTTACATATAAAAGGGTAAGTAGTATTTTTTGTAAAATTTCCCTTCCAAACTGCAAATTTGAAAATTCAAACATCCAGGTTAAATTCAGTGATAAATCCAGTGTTCAAGCAGTAATTTGCAACCACAGAGGCTTGATGTGATATAATCATTAACACAGAATCCAAGGGGAGCACTAGGAGATGAATGTGCTTGCCAAAAAGCAAGCAGCAGATAGAACAGAAGAAGGCCTAATGACTTGCTTCTTCTAGCTTTGTTCAAAACTCATTGCTTTTCCATGATTTATTCATGTTATTTTGCTATGCTTCACAGGACATAGTGGCAGGCTCCTGCCCAACATATGCTTCTTCTCAATGGTTCATGCTCTCTAAGCCCAAAAAGGCAATATTATCTTTTCTTCTCATATGACTCTGCCATAGCCCATGGCTAGGTGGTCAATTATCTGTTGAACTATTCACTGGCTGGCCATATTGAAAAAAATACATCACATGCCTGGCTTCTCTAATTGGATTATGTTCAGCAATCCAAGGGTGAAGTTAATATGTAGTCTAGATACAGATAATGTATATATATTGAAGAGTGCTTTAAAAAAACTCATAGTGAAGTTATTGTTTAGTGCCCATTGTGGTATTTTCAAGATCTCTCATTACTTAAACAGCTGTTTTTTCAGCTGGAAAATCTTAACATTAAATTTTTAGCAATTACATTTCCTCCTGGCCAAGATGAATTCCAAGTTTTTAAATGTTACCTCAGAATGCTTTTTTCTAGCCATTCACCAGGACAGAATGCTTTAACAAGCAAGGGAGCAGAAGAGCTGAATTACTGTATGAAAGAAGCTGACCTTGAAGGGATGTGCAGTTTGATTTCTCCCCAGTGCAGCAATGCCAAAATGGTTGATGTTTAAGTAAATCCTTCAGCTGTAAAACCTCTAAAATAACACACATCAGCAAATAATTCCCTCTTTCCAGGAAGATAATTAGCACTAAACATTAAATGTATTTTAGCTTTAGTAGTTTTTGTCTTTATGACTACAACTGTGATTACAGCATCCTGCTGCTCTCATTTCTCTGTAAGAAACTAGAAAGGAAATTTTTTAGGAAAAATAATAAAAAGCACTTTTACACTTGTATCATCATGTTTGATCAAATGAGCAAAGCTGTCTACATTTTTAAAAATCCAAATGCCTAATATTCTTGCTTTTTTTTAATGCCACATATCGAATCAGGGAACCAGATTCTGACCATAGGCTAGCCAGCAGATAGGAACAGCTCTTCTACTCTAGAATTTAGCATTGTAAACTTCTACCATAAAAACATTTTTCTAGGAAAATTGAATAAAACCCAAATATTTTGCAGTAATTTTTTGAGAAAGACTTGAAGAATTGGTGGCAGCATTAACTGTACCCTATCAAAACTGTCTGAACACAGTACTGAACAATGCCAAAAATCCCAAGCATAAAGTGTGCCTAGATAAGAAATACAGGAAAGCATATAGAGAATAGTATCAACTCAAACAGGACCAATAAAAATAGTTAATTCCTTGCTGCATTGTCCAGCACTTCCATCGGGTTTTAGGAAGGCCTGAACTACAAGCCACAATCCCAAAGCGTGCCTAAGTGCTGTAACAACTCCAAATACCAAGCAAGTCAAAAGGTCCTCTGGGAAAGAACTTGCACTCCCCAGAAACAGAAGTGTTGAAAACCATCAGGGCTTGTTGGCTTGCTTGCCTCCAGGAGAACATTTTTTTCCAGTCTGACAAGTACTGAATGAAAAAGTGAAATTTTGTATTAAATATGTGACTATTGAATTATGGGCACCTTGAAAAATACAAAACCAAATAAAACAAGCTGCTTCTGGAGTATACGGGGGAGAACCGAAAAGCAATTTTGTACAATTGCTTGCATAAAAACTGAGAGCAAGAAAAGAGCTGAACTCAGACTGTAGACTGGAAATGTTTCAAATGAGACTCCCAAGGAGTCTCATTTGTGGCCCTGCACTCGATAACAATCTTGTGGTGCTGTGCACATTTCCTAGGGCTTGCAGTGTTCCTGTGTTCCTGTAAGCACTGATTTACATGTAATCACATTAATGATATTCAGGCATATTTCAAGCCTATCATAGCTCTGTTCCCAGCTGCCACAGTAGCACACACCTAGTCTCACTGCTGAGAAATCTGTAATGCACAGGACAGTGCCAAATGCAAAACTGACACTGCAAACAGGTTAAGACAGAGAATTTAACAGCAATGATTCCTAATGTATGAGTAGCTGAGCCTCACTGCAGAAAATTGGCTGTTATGCACCTCAGCAAACCCCGTTCTGAATGAAGAGAACTTGAAATCTGTTTTCTCCCTTCTGTGTGGACACCTGTTGTTTTGAGGCAACTTATCAGTAAAACACGTTTTCAGTGTAAAAATTTTCAAATCAGACTCTCAGCCAAAGCTATTCTTGCTGAGTATAAGGCAGCTGTGTGAGTGCCCTGAGAGAATGTGAAGAAGGATGATACCCAAAATCTGATAAAATTCGAGGTTATGTGATTCACTGCATGTGTGTTTATAATAAGAACTCAAATTAATCAAAGCTTCTGGACAGATTTCTGCCCAGGTGTTTTGCTTGCAAGCAACCCCAAAATACCAGAAGGGGTTTTAGATCTCAAAAGTCAGTACTGAGCAGGAACATGTAACCCTTTTTTGCATAGAGAAAATCCAAAATTACTCTACAAGATAGAGCACAAGTAAAAGCAGTTTATAAACAAACCTACTCCTGCACACAGTATCTTTCCAGGCAGGTTGTTTCCTTTGCGTTTGGCTGTGGTCCAACAATGCAGTGCCTTTCTGGGACTGAAAAAAACCCCTGCACACAGCATTTATGGCCATTTGGAAAAATTTATCCTTCTCATCAAGCCAACAGCCCAGCTAAATACCTGCTCCCTGCCTTCCTCAGCCAAAAGCAGCAGCAACCTCTCCTAGTCCTCATTAGGATTAAAGCTGCATTCACACCAGGACTCCTGGCTGGGTCAGAGCAACAGCCACCTTCCTGCCAGGCTCCCAGGAGTGGCATCATGGGCACAAAAATCCACCAGGTTTTTGGGAGGAGCACACACATCCCTGAAAACATGGATATAAGGCAGCGTCCACTTACAAAATGTTTCAATCCTTTTTCTTCTATGCTGAGCAAGAGGGTATAGTGTCCAGGCCATTCTACAGCCCCTGTGCAGCCCAGGCCAGCCAGAGGAGCTCTGTGCAGAGATGCTCAAAGGCACAGAGTGAGCGCTGAGCTGGCTCCATGCAGCTGGTTGGACACAGATTTCTTGTCTTAAGCCCATTTTTAAACAAGCCAAGAATACAGTGCAATGTGAAGAAAAGAAAAACACAAGCCCCCAGATGCAGCACAGTTGAAGGCAGGACACAGGAATGAATTCAAACCCTTTTTTTTTTTTGTTTTCTGTGATACAAAAGAAATCAGAATATTTATCTCTACACAGTTGTCCATGCAGGAGTTATGCTCAGCACACTGGGGAAGACCACACAAATTCCTCTACACTTTATGAAAACATACTTTCATTTTTTTTTCACTTAAAAGGCAGACCATGTCAGAATGGGAAAAATCAGTATTTTATAATTATAAATAAGTTATATTTTTAGATTATAACAAGTGCTTAGATCAGATGCTTTTACTGTACAATCAGGTGAAAATATTTTCCAAATTTATATGACTTACTTTAGTTAAAATTAGCATAAATTACAAGAATTATCTCTATTCCTTCCACAGGAAGAGTCAAGTGTCCTTTTTTTGCTTCCAATTTTATTCTATTGTCTTCAAAAGAGAAGGGAATAGAACCTCCTCACTGAAAGCAATTGAAAATTTCCCCTTAATTTCTGTGGTTAAGGGCTGATTTGCTATTTTTGAGTAATGAATAAAAAAATTTTACTCAGGAGTACCTAACTCTCAGGCAAATGATACAAAGAAGCCACAAGCAGGAGTGGAGGTGGCAGCAATTCCTCCCTTCCTGCCTTCCTCTCCTGCCTCAGTTACCTACCAGCCAAAAGCAGCACTCAGTATGCAGACAGCTGGTGCTAATTCCCTTTTTCCACTTGGATAATAATAAATGGCAGCCTCAGATTGATCCGTGGCTGCCTGATTCTTCGGCATGTTAACCATACAGTGGGACTGCTGACAAATTAAATTTTAATACAGTAGATAACACAGACAGGTAGTGGATATGAATCTGAAAATTTCTTTTGTGGTTTAGTTCTGCATAGGAGTTAGGTAAAGCTGAGAGGCAGATCAGTCAATTGGGTCATGAAGAGAATCCCACAAGACAACTGCCCTTCTGTTTCCAGTAGGGCAGCTCTTCCCCAGGATATTGATATTTCTTTAGCTTGTCTCCTTCACTGCAAAGCACTGCACTGCAGGCTAATGAGTTAGCCATTAACCACGGTGGGCATCATGATATACAGACTGATGAAGTGACACACCCTTTTCCATTAGAAGAGAGAGAAAGAATGAAGTGAATGAATGGTGGCAAATGATAGACATGCTGAAGAGGTTGGCCAAGTGGAACAACATGCCAAGCTGCAGCTGAATTTAAATGCAACAGTCACCTGGACAGGAAGCTGTCAGACCTCACTGAATGTGCCTTACAGTGAGAAGGGATCTTCAACTACTAAGTGGATGCATTTCTCAGGATCCAGTATCTTATCAGAGAGGATATGTATACCTGGAATGCACCAATCTCTCTCTACAACTGCCTGTTTACACTTCGATGGGGACAAAAGCATTGATACTTTTCAGTGAAATGACACTAAAAAGCAGAAATCAGTATTGAGGGTACCTGTGCAAAATCTGCTGCCAGGCGCATCTTCCCACCTTCACCGAGGGGCCTTATTAGACTGGCATGGCGAAGGAAAAGTTCAATTGCTCTCTGAGCCATGGCTTCAGTGTTATCAAAGACAAAGTCAAAACACTCAAAATGTCTGAAATAGTCGCTCATGACTCTTGCTATAAAACCCTGAAGCTCTTTCATGTAGAGAGAACAAGGGACATCTGGTTTTCCTGAGCTGGATAATGATCTAAAAAAAAAAAAAAAAGAGAAGAAAAAGAAATAGGGGCAGCTACATTAATCTTTAAAACACAACCAAAACCTACTGGATTCTTTTAATTTTTTTTCTTACCCCACCAAGTCACGGCATGAATTTTAGAGTCTCATTTCTACTCAGAGCTATAGCTCTCTCTGAAACTATAGTCAAAAAATATCTCTTTATCAGCCATACCCATGAAGAATTAAAAGATCAAACAAGAAATAACAAGATACGGGGAAATACCCCACTCTTACCAACTTGCAGAGCCTCCTTCAATTTGGAGCCTACACCTGAAATCCAGATCCTAAATCTGGATGTCCCAGTTGTTGATTTGAAACTCTAATAGTGGATCATAAAATACAAACATATTTCACAGGGTTACTAGTTTAGCCTGGCAATCCCAAACCTCTGTGTAGAATTAGTATCCTAGATTCCTCCAAACTCAGGATTACAAAGTCAGTATCACAGAAGCAGCACAGAAGCCCCTGGACACAAACCAATCCTCTTTCTCTTTCTTTGACTGACAGTCAGGTGAAAGAGCTCTTCCAAACTTAGAAGAACACAAAGGCTATCTAACAAAACTTAGCCTTTGGCAGGAAACTGTTTACCCACCTAGAGAGGTATTATGTTACTGGTGCCAAAAGAAGGTAAGGGTAAAATACTGTTTATAAAAAAAAAAAGGCAGAAGGAAAATTCAAAACATCTCTGAAAATATACTATTTACAATGAATTTTCAAGACAGAAAACAGGACAATTGATGATGACACAAGCAATGTCAGAACAGTCATGACAACCAAAATACAATTTAGGAAGGAAGTCTCAATTATACATCAGACTCAAGATCTTGGCATATAAAGAATCCTGGAAATTTTAATGAAAATGCTATGGGAAAATAGCATAACATACTGAACCTGAGATTTAAATTTTTAAAAAAGTTAATTTTATCTATTACATCAGAGGCTATATGCTTTGAGAAACAGGAATACTGACAGTTCTGAAGACTATCCAAAAAAAACACATTTTGAAAGCAAAAGGGCTTTTTAAAGCACAAAAATGGCCTCTTGTCAGCTTTCTTTTTCTATTTGAAGTGAATTTTACTCAACAGATATGAATAAAAAGGGGGGGAGGGGAAGAAGACAGATGCTACCTGATTAATTTGTTTCAACAGATAGGTGTAATTCTGCTTCCTGTGTTCATTAACCATAAAGCATTGCCTTCCCCTCAACAAGCAAGCACTCTTGCTTCAAGGACAGTGTGGCAATAACAATCTATTACACACATGCAGGACATCTTACTAGAGCAATGGTAAATTTAAAAGATATTTCTAGTTACCCAGAAAAATCTTCCTGGTGCATAGTGATGATAATAGCTTCCACTGAATCTCCTACAGAGTTCAGTAGTGGCTGAACAGCACTACCCATTAGATCATGGACTGCCTAAAATAGAATAAGGAAAAGGCAGAAATAAGGAAACAAAAACTAGAAGCATTTGCATTTTGACACCTCAAAAATACGTTAGGAAACAGTTCATTTTATCAGAGCTTTTTATTATTATGCATTAACAAATGCTAAATAACAGAACCAAACCTAAAGATAACATTTCTCTTTAACTGATTTTACCAGTAAAGTACAGAAATAAAGCTGCTTGCTGCTCCTGTGTAAAAGCCTTCCTTCAAAAAGGTGCACAGCAATTTGGCATTCCTGGTTTGTACATGTACATGTTTTGGTGCACACTTGGCTCAGTTGTTCATCCCCCAGACACAAGCTGCCCTTCATTCCCCTGCACACAACCCTCCCAGGTCAGTGCCCAGCAGGATGGACGTGGCGAGCTGTCATCCACAGAGGCTGCACCGCCATCCACATCCCCCTCCAGGAAAGTACCAGGTCACATAAAAATTATAATTTGATGTATCTGTCGGGGGAGGAAGGGGTGATGAAGGATCCAGCTATTGCTGTGTGAATGCTGCAGAGAAAGACATTTATTTTCACAGTCAGATGACATCTATGTTCTGACTGTTATGAGAATATTCTGAATACAAGCACGACTCAAGAACATGTATGTAGCTGCAGATACAATAAATTAGAAATGTCAGAATATTTGTATACCTGTTACTAAATATATTGATGTAAAAAAATACGTGGTAAATATGTGCCCATTTTAAGTGTAACAAACAAAGCCAAGCTCAGCTCTATCCCTGAAGCATATGGACATTCAATTACCTTTAAGGCAGTTGTGACCGTTTGCTCAGCAGCTGCTGGAAATGAGCTCTGACTGGTAATAACCTAAAAATTGTAAAGTAATTGTTAATAGTCAGCAAATTATTAGAATCCATAATATTAACTACCATACTGAGTTATCCTTAGTAATTAGTGTTTACATAGCTACAGATAACTATCAAGTGTGCTTTGTACAGACAGAATTTTCAATGCATCAGTATCAGTCCTTTGCTCACAGATTTCCTATGGACTCTGCTTCTGCCTTGGCAAAGAAATGACTCAATGGAGTTAAGCTGAAATTTAGCTGAAGGGCTAACAGAATCAGAGTAAAAATAACTGGTGTCTTTTCCCACTGCTAAGTATAGAATTCATGGAGAACTATACAAGCAGCTCGGTGGCAAATATTTGAAGGAATGGTTGTTCTTTCTCAGTATTATGGCTGTTACAGCACTAAATGTTAACTATTTGTTTATGTACAGCTAAAACAATATTAAAGTTGAGAGTCAAGGAATGATCTGAAGGACTATTCTACCAATTTCCTTACAGTCCTGAATGTGCTACACAATAGTATTTTTAAGCCAGATAAGTACTAAAGTCAAAGACTGAATCATATCAGATCTCCCTCCAACACTTAGACACATGAGGTTCATTACTAAGTACATCAGAGAAAGCAGACTTAAAAGTTGATCTACCATCTGTTTGCAAAATCTAAGGAAATTTTATAGGCTTTTTAGCATTTTTAAAAATTCTTTGAACATACCCAGAGTCAGGAGTAGTCATGATCTTTTTTTCTAATCAGGCTAGGATTTAAATACGATTAACTGGAACTACCAATATATCTGTTTGGTTTAGTTTACAAAGACTGTGAAACAACTGGCATCACTAAACCAGTAAATTGGAATTATTCATAACTGCTTAGTCCTGAAAATAATCCAGGCCAGATTTTAGTCACAGTAATAATGTATGGAGATATTTGTGAGGTATTGCTTTTCTTTATTTCACCCTTTCCTTCCCCTTTTTAGTTTAGCCACAATTGTGGGAAGCATTGAAAGTCCTCTGAAAAATACAAGCTTGGGCTGAAGCAGATGCAGCAAGGGGGCTATCAAGCTGATTAGTACAAAGACAGATAAGAAAAAACAGAGTTCAGTTGTTCATGCTCACAAAGGAATGGCTGACAGATGTGATTATTCTCTATAAACATATATTTATTCTTCTAATATTGACAATTTGTCATATAGTGGTGCTTACAAGGGCCACCTCAGTCTCAAAGAGCTGTATAAATGCACAGCAAGGTGCAGCTCTTAACACAAAATTGGGCTGTATTTGTCAAGAGTTCTCATCCACTAAATGGAGCATATGCACAGGATAGAACAAGAAGGTAACATTATGGCAAGCAGAGAAATGCCAGAAAAAGCCTACCTTCAGAACTGCCTGGTGCAGCTTGTACAGAGAATTAACCACAGCCACGTTCCTCCTCTGGCCCTCTGTCAGTGGCCCAATCACCTGGCTGGCATCTCCTTGAGTAGACAGCTGCAATGATCACAGAAATTGTTGGTACCAACTCTTTAAGTGGTGCATCTCCCCAAACCAAACTTCAACCAGAGCAGAGAGCCACAGGCCCTCACTACCCAATGCTCTTCCATTTAACTCTTGTCTTGATTCATAGAATTTCCATCTTCAGATCAAACAGACTGAACAACAGCAACAGGAACCTTGTGAGACTGTCTTGGCTCCCAAACCACAGCACTGAGACCCAGATCTCCTGGAGATACCTAGTCCCAGTAAAACTTCAACTTTGTAATCTGAGTCAGGTGAAATCACCTACCTGAGGAAGCCAAATAAACTACCAGCAGCTTTTTTCTATGAGCAGTGCACATTTTTCTGTATGCCCTCAGCCTGTCCTTCAGACAACCATTCCCTTAAAAAACCTCTCCTTAAAAGCTCTGCTTTTTCAAATAGATAGCTTAGAGCTTTGTATATATTAGAGGCTTATAAGTCAACAGAAAAATAGACCTACAAGGACCAAAAGTGCTAGACCTGTCATTAAAGAGTTTTATCTATCAATCTTTTAGCAAAAATCAAATAAATATTTCTTCATATTTAAACTGCACAAAGCATACATTTTTTATTATTATGACAGAAATCAAAGTTCCAGGATGATACATAAATAGCCATTAACTATGGAACAGTCTCGTAAGGATACCACAGCATAAATTTGTAATTTAAAATATAATAAACTGCAATTGGTAAACAAACAAAAATTTTCTTGTGCGCTCAAAGCTGCAGAAATACAAAGAATTGACAAATAGCAATGTGAGTTCAAGAAGTGCATCTAAACATTAAAATAAGAATACCTATTAATAAAAGGCTTTACTGAAATATAATTACCCAACTAGTTATCTATGTTTCAGGATACAGAATTATCCTCCAGGAAATCCCTGAAGATGCCTATCTCCAAAAGTCTCTCAGTAAAAATATATTCAACTCACTGAGCAAATGATAAAGAGGCTTTCATGGACCTAAACATAGTTGTAGGTCCTACAGAAAGCTCCTAAACCTAAACTGAGCATACAGTAATAATTGTTTAAGAACAAAAGAAACAAACATAATATGAACATTATGAGAATGCAGTGAATCACTTATGAGAAGCAGTGAATCTTTGCTACTGAAAGACTACTCCTGTACTTCCCATAGCTTCCACAGAGCATAAACACAGACAGCATATAAGCACAGTTATCTAGCATTTTCCAGCATTGCTAATGATGAAGTTTTAGGCAGGCTTTTGCAAGCACCCAAGAACTCTGCTTTATTCATAGCACTATGGTCACAATATCCATTCATTTCTCTTTCTTCAAATTTAGGGATTATTTTAGGATAAATTGGTTTTCAAGGCCTTTGTAGAAAAAAAGAACTTTTCCAATGTACCTTCCATTATTTGATATCAAAATGTATCTTTAAACTGGTTGACAAATATATTGTCATGTCAGCATTTTCCTGCCTCCCTGATGAGAATAGCCATGTGAGCCACAACATCCCTGTTTCCTTCTAGATGCTTCTATTTGACAGACCTGACTGGTTTTTACAATTCTGATTCTCACATTTACAGCTTCACAGATTAGTAACAAAACAGCTGTGCAGATGAAGACCCTGTTCACCCTGCTGACCACCCTGCCAGACTCAAATAATCTGCTTCTCCACACATTTTTAAGTACTGTACAGACTAATTTAAATTTTT
The DNA here is from genome assembly GCA_013400855.1 of Buphagus erythrorhynchus. Taxonomy (NCBI): domain Eukaryota; kingdom Metazoa; phylum Chordata; class Aves; order Passeriformes; family Sturnidae; genus Buphagus; species Buphagus erythrorhynchus. Next base: position 57,225 of record VZTT01066811.1, read on the forward strand.
GCACATTTACAACTATTTAACATAAAAGATACTATCAAACCAGTAAAATTTTTCACCCCAGTTACTTAAATTTCAGTTCCTCGGGGTCGTAAAGGTTTCACAACTTTTTAGATATTGGACTCTATCTCTCCTGCTGGTGAAAAAGCTTAACTGCTAAGTAAAACCATTAACGAGTACAAACAAAACCCTTCTGCAATAACAAGGAATTCTTGCAGTCAGCAATAATGCACAACAGCTTCACAGACAAAATCTGAAAATACCTTAAAAACAACTAACCTTTGTAAAACTGCTTACCATATTAAATTTCCTTTAACTAATCCACTTGAATTTTGACAGTTAGATGCGCTGATCCCTTGTACATCCTAAAAACACTGGTCTAAAGCAAAGAGGCCTGAAAAACTTGATTCTTGTAACTAGCAGTTGGAACTGGGCATCCCAGGGCTCTCTAGGACCCTTTCTCCTGAAGGTGTGCCATGGGAACCTCTGGCACCTACATGGGCAGCTGTGTTCTACCATTTACCTGTCACCACAATGATTTCTCTGACTTTGCCTCAAGGCAAGAAAGTTCTGCACTCTGTCCAGTTTAGCTCATGTACATACACTGTGTCACAGGCAAGAGTCCAGATTTCAGACAGTTTATCATTATTCTAGTATTCTAATGCCTCAGACTGAATTCTTGACACCCCTTATATCCATTATACAATCACGCATGCAGTTAGGAAAAATCTAATTATTGTGTCTCCCTGGTTCCCAGAAACCAGGCTTATGGCCCTTTTACTATTGACATAAACCACCTCTCAGTTTCTTTTCCAACATACCAAGTTTTATCAATTACTTGCATTTATCACTCTCTTTTATATACAGAAAATACTTTTAAAGCTCTGTGCTGACACAGGTTATGCATTTAAACCCAGTGGTAATGTAACTCTTCCTCTGTTACCTGGCCACTGGGGATTGCATTGTGTAAATAGGTTAAGTCAAATAAGTGTGAAGCCCGTGCATGTCTGCTCAAGCTGTCTGAAAGACACAGTCCACAGGCCTTCTTTTTGATGAGGGCACTGGAGAAAAAATCAGATGCTTTTTTAATCAGTCAGATATATCCTGAAATGCAGAAAGCCAGGAAGGGTGAATTATGCTCATCAGAAACAGGGGGGACAGAAGGGATGACTTCATCCCAAATCAGAATCTATTTTGGGAAACAAGTAAAAGACCAAGTGCAGATGAAGGCCAGATCCCATCTCCAGGGAGCTGTCAGTCACCCTGGGAGTTAGTCTGGTTTAGGCCTGCTAGCTGAAAATAAAGGAAAAGAAATGATGTTGAAGCCAGACCTGAATGAGCAGCAACAACAAGGACTGTAATTGTTCCACATTTCTGTATCTGCCTTAAGTACAGCAATCGATTTCTTATGCTCTTTACTTCACTTGGTTAAATTGTTTCTGCTTTTACCTCAAGCCTGTCTACTATTTACAGTAATTTCATGGGCAGTAGCACAGGCACCCATTCCCCAACAAACATCAATTCTACAACGGGTGACATGTCAGTGTGAGCTCCCTTTGCCAGGAGCCACGAGCACACTGCCAGCATGGGATGCTCGTGAGGAAGAGCGAGGCAGAGAGGTGTCCTACCAGGAAATATTAGCCAGGACTGTTGTATCATGCATCCAGGCACTGGGACAAAGGCTGTGTCTCATGGTGCCCTAAAAAATGTGAATGTGAGCTTCTGTCCCATGCAGCATTTAAAAGCAGAAAGGGCAGCTGTTAAACTGAAATGAGAAAGAAACACTGGGACATAGTACCTTTCTGACATATATATGAGTATTTTCTCTAAAGTAGGAGGTTGAAATGTGCAGGTTCAATCCAGCAGCTGACTAGCTGTGGGGAAGCTGTAAAGAAGAATTTTGGGGGTTTTTAAATCTAATTCAACTGAATCTGAGACCTAAGCAGTAGATTGATATCAGGCAGCCTACTGAACCAAAAAGGACACTTGTAGAAGCCAATACACAAAAAAAGTGTCATGAAGAGGAGCAAGCTGACTTAAGGTCATCTGACTTACTTCAGCCTGACATGATCAAGAAGCTGTAAGCCATGACTGGCACTCTCACTGAATTCAGAAGTCCTTTGGAAAAGTAGTTCCTTTTAGTTTGTATCCCTCAGTACACCTACATGGTTACACTGCTTGACCTCCAGATAGTGTAGGTGCCTCATCTTGGGTCAGTAAGCTGCCTGGTGCAGAAAACCTCTGCTGCCTGGTGCAGAAATGATTCACCTGACCACATGCAGAGAAGTAAAAACTTCAACTGAGTAATTCACCCAGGTTACTTTAAAACGCCTGCTTTGGGAAGAGAGTACATGCACCCTGTATGCATCTATTTCCCTTCCCTAGCTATAAAGGGAATTTAAAGCAGTAGCAAAGACCCCTAGTAATCATGTCAGGATGCATTCTCACCCTATAAATGTATTTGCACCCCTTTGCATAGACCTACTTTGAAAGTATGTCTTGGAAATAACCAGATTAAGTGTTCTGGATTTGACACTTTTCTATGTTTGATGCCTTAGAACAAACATGAAATTTGACAGCATGGATTTGATCTCACATGTTGAGATGTGCAGTGATAAGATTGCTCTGGGATTAAATTCTTGTTTTCACCATGAAGCAATGAATGTAGAATTTAGATTAGGCCATGAATCAAATCATCAGTTTTCCCTTGGGTTATAAATAAAATGCTAACTGAGTTTGTCTTTTTCTTAGAGGAAAGCTCAGACTATTGATACATCTTTTCCTGTAATTTTTTTAGTGCTTCAAAGTGACTGACACTCCCTTCTTTCAACAGGTGGCAGCTCAGAAGAGACATTGATTTGTGAGCTGGTTTACTATTATTCCCTTCAGAGACTACATATCTTGTGAAAAACTTCTGTTTCACACTTAGCAACTAAGATGTCCTGTACATCCTTACTGACAGTTTTGGAAAGCTCCATTTATTTGATTTCTCTGAAACAGCCTCAGCAAAACCATTTTCTTTAGAGCAGGCATCATAATCATAATTTGGGAGTATGAAGAAGATCCTAAAATAAGACTAAAGTAGGGCTTCTCAACAAATCATTCAATCTAACTGCAGGATCACGAGACTAAAGAGTGTTTTGATAGCACAAACTGAACTCTGGTTGTCAAGCTAACATTTTCAACAATAAATGCATTCCTAATAGATGCAGCTGATGTTGCCATACCTCTGGCAGAAGGCAATCAATCCATCTGGCACTTGGCCTCCTGCCTGATCATAACAACTTATTATAAAGCACAGAATCCATTTTGAGAGTTTCTGAGTCAATAGGGCTAGGCCCTGGATTTCTACCCTAAACTGCAAATAACTGGGATGATTTACTATTAGGTTTAATATTTTCCATACTGCAGAATGAACCTTTTATAATGTCTTTTCACCTGAAAACCACAAAGGCTTAATTGATCAGTTTGCTAGTTTTTGTAAAAAAGCACCATTTAGCAGAAAAATACAGAAGAATCTAAATTCCGTTAGCTATTCCACTTAATATATTAGCTGCTTAGAGGATAATTTGCAAAAAGAAGAGACATAATTCAGAGGTTTGAAGTGTAGGATTTCAATGAATGTGTCAGTGGAAATAAGATCCTTGACTGATGAGGATCAATTAATATGAATGCTCTGCTTAAAAAAAAAGAATAAATAATAAGTAAGAATTTATGTTCTTGGAGTGCCTTCTAACTTTGCAAAGAAGAAATATTTCAAGACATGAGGAAAGGAACAAGCTGTGAGTTCAGGGAATAATTTTAAATGTACATAATAACATGCATATTGCACCTTCAGGACATTCTTGCACCTTCTAGAATATTTTTTTAGCTTTCTGAGAAAAATGAAAATTTAATATTCTAGAAATATAGAAAAGGAGGTCTACGGTGAAGAAATTAAAAGTCTTAGAGAAAACATAATCATTACTTTGGAAAGAAAAATGTGAAGGGACTGTTACATCCTTGACCAGGCAAAAAGACTGAACATCATGCTCATACTATTCACGTTAGAAGAAGCAGCAATCATTGAACCATTTCCTCAGGGGTATTTCTGCTTTGTTTTGGTTTTTCTTCCTTAATATTTTCAAAAGCTAGAGAAATGGAAGAAAAACAGCAAATGGTCTTTCTGTAACAGAAAAGGCAAGATTTATCTCCAAGTCTTTGAATCATCTGAGAAGAAAAGCACTGTACAAGTAATCGAAAGTGAGTAATGGTTCATAGTGCTTAAATAATGAGCTGCTTTAAAACAACTCTGATATCAGAAAGGACTTATAAAACCAGTTCTTTAAGGCATCTCAGAGAATCCTAAACCTGAAACACTTGGAATAATTTCTCAACTACAGAAAATTATGCTCCTTCTATTAAGAAACCAGCCAGCCCAAGTCTGAGGAGGATTTCAAAGACAATGTGTGTTGATCCTGATACCTCTGACTGTAATGGTTTATTGCATTTTTCATGCTTGCCAAATTAATGACTGAATGATTAATCATATCTTATATGTAATCCCATTAGCTCCTGGTTTCAACCAGCTACTTAGAATGCCCCTGCAGAGGTGAAGAGCAGAGACATCCATCCCCAAGACACATGAGAGGTTTAACATGATAGCTCAATATTCACCTACACATAAAGAATACAATCAACTTATTTAATTGCCATCTGCCCTTAGTAGTATCAAATCCAGCATTAACTGAGATTAGACTATTACCACCCCACACAAGTTTATAACTGAACTTTTCATGGTCCAACTCTCATAGAGCTGTTCCAAAATTGAAAAATTCCAAATCCTTTACCATGTATATATCAACATTTAACCAAGTCTTTTTCTGAATCACAGAATTTAATTTGCTAAGAAATAACTTAGAGCTTACTATAACAAAATACTGTAAGGATTGTGCAATCACATTCTTTTTCTACATGCTAGCAAAATAACATATTAGACCTAAAGAAGTCTTTTAACCAATTTCCTAGCAAAATAAAATTAAGTACACAGTACTTCCAAAATCAGACTTTTATGTTTGGATGATTTTTTCTGGAGTTTAGCCAGTATATCTTAAAAAAAAAATTAAAAATCACACATTTGTTATGTGAGTCACGATCTAACCAGCAAAAGACAACATGAGGAAAAAAGAAAATCCTTCATGAAGTTAACTCTCTNGACTTTTATGTTTGGATGATTTTTTCTGGAGTTTAGCCAGTATATCTTAAAAAAAAAAATTAAAAATCACACATTTGTTATGTGAGTCACGATCTAACCAGCAAAAGACAACATGAGGAAAAAAGAAAATCCTTCATGAAGTTAACTCTCTCCTCCAGATTTTTAATTCCAGTTTTAAAGGTTTAAATGTTTTAAAAAGTGATTTATCAGATAGATATTTCTAAGTATTCTCTGACCAATATAAGTACTTCCTAATGACTGTTTCAACAAAGCTCTTCTCATCTTTCCATCAAAAAATAAATTACAAAACCTTACCTGACTTTTGATTATTTTTAAATTAGACCTACTGCCATCTTTAGCTTTTATTACTGTACAGTGAAATAGCAATTATTCTGAAATTATTTTATTATATAATAGCCTCCCACATATTCTATTTAAATACCTATTAATGAATTCTTTTAATGTGCCAAACACTGAATTAATATTTTTGGGTTCTCTCATTTAAATAGCATGGATACAAGTTTTTCATTGACAGTAATACCATGTCTTCAAGGTACTGGCATAATACAATTAATTCATGTATCTCAAAAAAGGAGTGGGGAAAATATAATCTTTCACATTACTTACACCATTGTTACTGACCCGTTATTTACATAAACCTTTCCTGAGGTGTCATTTCACTACTGTTCCTGATGATTTCTGAGCTTATTAGATTTCATACTTCCCTCCGAAGTTCACAATATTCGACATTTAGACAGGAGGACGAGATACATTTCCCTGGAACTGTCAGACAAATCTCATTGTTGGAATATGTCCTGAATAGTGATTCACCCGCAAATGAAAGCTTACAATTCAATATAACACCATCTAATAAGAGACATGGATTAATTCTTATAAAATCACATAATAAAAAAGGCAATCAGAAACTCACTTTATGTCATTACAATAAGGATTCATCATGCTTTTCAATTCAAAACCATCACAGGCCTCATAAATTTGCTGGGGTTTAAATCTGATGCCAGAATTCCAGTGCATTTTTATCCCTTCACTGGAAGAATTTGGTTCCACGAAATCTCTTCACTCTCCCTCTCCACCCTGCTCTCCACTACTTGATTGAATTATTCAGCTGGATGAATTTAACTATGTCAGATAAGAGGATGGGTGGGAAAAAAACCAACACAACTACCCCAAACCACACAGTTATGTCAATAAACATTAGCAAACATCCTAAGAGATGCAGCTCACATCCATTTTCTTGCTACTCCAGCATATTTCATTTGAGGAATTTGTGTAAATTATTAGGGCCAAAAAATGGGTTTGGGTAGTGTAAGGTACATTTCTCCTTGAAATATATATGACTAATGCTAACTCAATGAATGCTTTCCTCCATAAATGAGGTCTTTATTCTTTTCATTTCCCTAAAAGAAACCAGAATTACAGTCATCTTGTATCAACATTTTTCTTTCTTGCAACATGTTATGGATATTTGTCTTGCCACTAGACAGACTGGGGCAAAATCAATGGAGAACTTGTTTAGTCCAGCCCCTCTCTGCCTTTTCCTAGTCAACCACTAAGGATAGACTGAAAGGTTAAGAAAAAAAAAACCTATTTCCATGAAAACTCAGAGAAAACTAAGAATCAATCCTTCTCATCCAAGTGTTTTCTCATTGCAATATTTTAACTTTTAAATCCCATCCTCCTTTGCACTTCTACTTTTCAGAATTCCACTGATCAAGCCAAGAGGTTCCAATATAGTCCCTGGATCAGTTATAATACACTCAACCTTTTAAATTCTGGACAAAAATATGCCATTTATATTGCTTATCATCTAAGTAACCCTCTGAAAACAGCTTATTTAAACCTTCATTGCCCTGATCAAGCATGACAGACACTTTCTCTTCTACAAATGACATTACAAAAATTCCTTGTAAAGANCCTTTGCACTTCTACTTTTCAGAATTCCACTGATCAAGCCAAGAGGTTCCAATATAGTCCCTGGATCAGTTATAATACACTCAACCTTTTAAATTCTGGACAAAAATATGCCATTTATATTGCTTATCATCTAAGTAACCCTCTGAAAACAGCTTATTTAAACCTTCATTGCCCTGATCAAGCATGACAGACACTTTCTCTTCTACAAATGACATTACAAAAATTCCTTGTAAAGACACTCTTTCTCAGCTCACTCTTTTAAGCTGAATGTTGGGTTTTTATTCCACGTGGCATTCTAGACTTTTCTTTCCTCATTCTCTTTATTGCAACAATGTTTACAAGCCACCAAGGACAAGCATTAATAAAGTAGAGATTGTTTTTAACAGTAGTAATATAAACCAAGATCAGAGCACATTTAATTGCGTTCTCAGGAAGAGAGATCCTGGAAGATACGTAAAGTCACGGCATGACCACATTACATCTTCAAAACTACATCACCAAAAACAAACAGCAAACCTTTTTCTATTGACTATAATATATCATATGCACAATAAACCCACTAAGAAAGAAATTATGAAAAAAAATCAAGATTCATCTGCTACAAATACTTATGATGAAGGGATGGATATGCAGAAAGTTGAGATCTATTTTAAACCTCAGTAATTACAAACTAGTTTTTAAAAATTCTCAAAGAAAAGGATCAGCTTTTTTCAGAAAACCTAAAACGCAAAAATACTTTTTCTAGAGTAATATGAGAAGAATATGGTCTGTTTTCTTACAGTCTGCCTCTAAACTCAAAAACTCTCCCAAGTAAGCTACTCCAATCCATTCTAAATGGTTAGCTAGTGAACCAGATATATTTAATAGGAAGATATTAGTTCTGAGTATCCACTAAAATTTGAACATTGAAAATATCATTATGGATAACTGCAAAAGACGAAGCCACCTGAGCACCAATAAAGAACACAACACTTGCCAGGAATGTAAGTAAATCAGAATGTGGAATCTTGCATTTGCAAATCACAAGTTCAAATATAAATTGGAGTGAAGGACAATGAGAGACAATTTGTCTTAGTTTCAGTCCTGGTGGAAAGTGGGCATTTATGAAAATCTTCATAATGTGCATCACTGACTATCTTACTTGAAGCCTCAGGAAGGAGACCTGTGACTGAAAAGGTCTGAGAAAAGATAAGATGAAGCTTTAAAAATGCTTCCTATAGAGACCGAGCACAATGGCAGGGCAATGCACTGAGCTATACAAGTTTTATGGGCAATACTAAAAATAATTTAAGAACAACTGCAGCAGAGCTGACTTTCCATTGTATATATTTTGATGCTAATCTTATGTAATACATTTGGTGCTGATCAGCATTACAAAGATCAGTGCTCTAAAATTATCTGAACATGACAGATAGATAGATAGTCTTCAGCCTGTATCTCCATCCATTACATTCACTAAAAATAGAATATTAAATTACAGAAGGGCTTGGTTGCACCAGCATGCAAAAAGGTGTCATCTGAGTTGGCTCAAAGAAATACCTGGCTACTTGAAGAAGGGCTGACCACTGAAGAGTTAAATATCCAAGAATGTTGTCTTGCACCCATCCAGCACTATTTTAAGTTGCCAATTAGCCACAATGCCATGGACAACTCTGCTCTTTTCAAGGTCTAAAACTCTGGTAGAAACACCAAATGCTATATGAAAATAAGTCAAGTACAGCTGACAAGCTCTGCAGATAGAAAAACATGTTTTGAAAAGCATATATTTTGAAGCTCTGGCAATCTAAGAAAATCTTAAGGCCAAAAGCAATATTACTACAGAAAAAATCACATCTCCTAACTTTTGCCTTAGAGATTTATTTACAGCAGAAGGAAGTATGAATTCCAGATGCAAGAAAAAAATTACTCCAATCTGTCAGCACTTTAAGCTTCCTCTTGAACAGATTTTGCATCTCGCTCTTGTTCAGTTTCAGTCACATACTGGCTACACCCATAGCTGTAAATTAAAGGGTGCCAGGAAAGGTCCCTGGATCTGGCACATGATTGTCTGCCCCACTAAGCTGGTAGGACATTCATTAGCAAGTTCTTGGCCTGGACCAACAGCTACCTTCCCCAGCCTCCAGCTGGAGCTCAGGAGAGGCAATCCTGCAGACACTATTGCCAGGAGGGCTCTGGGGAAGGGGAGCCCTCCCCAGCCAGGAGGCACTGCCTGGCCCCTCTGGCCACAGTGCCCAGGGGTGCTTCCAGGAACCTTCTGCTCCCTAGTGCATCACTGTTACCCTCCCATATCAGGGAGATGTTCACAGCTGGGATGGCAGATCAAGTCCTGAGTGTCAGCCACAAACCCTTACTGCCCTTGTGCTCCAAAGCAAGTGAGGCAGACATTGACATAAACACCAGGGTGACTGTGGAGCAATTCAATACACAGCTCTTCTGCAGCAAAAACAAACACTGCGTGCTGATCCTTGAAGTGAGGCCAACACTAATGGAACAAGCCTCGATGATACAAATTTGCCTTCACACAGATGAGACCAACTCATTTACTTACTTACATTTACTGTTCTGAGGACAGTTACTTGTTTCCAACATCCATACTCTCTTTGAAAAGCAAACCCAGACCATCTGGGGACAAGGAGTCAGTGACTGGAATATGCATGTATATTAGTGTTTGCCTATGAAGAAGGGGTTGACATGACAATGAATTGGTACGCTTTTCTGCTTCTGCTTTTTTTGGTATTTACTTTCTTAAATTCTAATGCACTAAAAAAAATCTGTCATCAACCACATGCTTTGAATCATTATGACAGATAATAATACTTTACAATAACATTGTCCTAGTTACTCAATCTAGTACCAGTTAACTGGAAAATAGATCTCAGTAAACCCTCAGAAGTTTAGAAATAAGTATATTAATTTTAATCAGAGAATTTTTATGTTCGAGTCACTTTACATTTAAACATTAAGCCAGTTAAATATTCAGAATTGTTTCACAACATCTGAAATCCAGTTTCACCATTGTATTCAAAAACAAGATCAGGCTGAATCAAAGCCTCTCAGTTACTTCCCAAGAAACCTTTTGTGCCAACACATTACTGCTCATATTACTGCTCCAGTGCTCTGCAACTGATGCACGTTCTAGAACCATGCATAACATTACGTAAGTCAAATATTTACTTAAGTAAATATAAATAAATCTCAATATACTACTGAGATCCAGGACAGTGAGAAAGAGGCTGCCCACTCTATATCACAGATATCATCAGCTGATGCTGACTTTCCCCTCAAAACAATCCAGAATCTTAAAACGTCATTCATCCAGAAAAATCCACACAAATGTTCTTAGGTCTGAAGTGTACAGTAACCCATTACTTTTGGGATCAGAATAACAAATTCTTTCTCATTTTGTCTCATGGCATGCCCAGTAGTAGAGGTCACCAATAGGGGATTCAACGTCCTACCCTTTGAGGATATGTGAAAACTATTTGTACCTTGGCGCAGTGACTCTAATTTTTGACACTTATCTCAAAATTTGCTTCTATTACTGGGTTTTTAGCATTTTAACTTTGAAATACATAAAATACACCAAGCATTGTCTTATATTTTCTTAAGAAGACTGGGGAACAATTTTTCAGAATGCTAGGAAGGACTGTGCTCTCTGCACAGTGCTTTAAGATTTCCAGGTGGCAAACATGATAATCATAAACACCACAACCACTGCTCACGCTAAAATCCTGATGAGAAGCCAAGCCTCTACCATGAGCTATAAAGGACAGTTTAGTAGCTGAGATATATGGCATTAGTTCAACCACACTGAGTCAAGAGAATAAAAAAATTATTCAAATTCTCTACTTCCTTCCTCCCTCATTACACTCACTCTCCATCTTCACCTTCTGAGGGCTTGCTCTCCATGACTGCTTACAAGTTTGACAGTAGGAAAAGATCTCCATTATATCATCTGCCTGCAGCCTCGTCTGCTGGAAAGATCCCTTTTCTTAGATAAACTTATTTCTCCATAAAATACAATATTCCATATTTAGGAAACACTCCAATTATGGGTGATCACAGCTCCCACTTATTTTAGCCTTTTCTACCCTAACCTTAGAAAAAAATCTGGTTAGTGTAGTATGGCCATGCAGGTTCTTGCTTTGTCTGTACTTCAAGCAGACATGAACTTTTTCTGCTCGTGCTCCGGGCTGAGTGAGTATTGTGCTCAGCAAGGTGCCACAGCTAAACTGGTCAGCATGGACTGGAGTGGAGCTAAAATGTGCTCTGCCATCTGGCAACACAGTACAGTGAGTTTGTGTCTGCCTAAATCATGTAAGCACACCATATCCTCATATAGAAATGTTTTTAAGACAGAAATTTGCCAGCACAATCGCCCCCACCTGCTCTGAAAAGCAAGTGGGCAACCTCATTTTTACAATCCTGCCTCTGTAAATGACTCTTTGCTTGTTTATTGGCCAAAGGACAACGTTGTCTCTGATGATGTCTCTAGTGATGTCTTGTGGTAGGAGGAGTCAGCAAGACAGCTTCCATCAGACAAGGCAGGAAGGATTGCTCTGGGACTCTGATCAAAATTAATAAAGATAGTCTGACAGGATGACTGTAACTCTAGGGAGGAAACTGGTAGAGGTCTCTGGGTTCACAAAGTAGGAGAATCACACCTTCTCTAAACAACTGCATTTTCATGTTCACAGCACAACACATTTCATCTATGTGCACTTGGTGGGTGTGTTAGTGTATTTCAATCCACCCACATGACAAGCTGAATAGAAACAGCACAGAAGTAAGAGAACATGCAGTACTTACATTCAGGTAACTGAAATCATCGCTCTAAAACCAGAAAGAATGCAACAAAAGCCCCAACAACAAATATTGTTTCAAACAGTCCTGTGCTGGGAAGGGAATAGACTAGAGCACCCAAGAGTGCTCTTCCATCTTCAGTCTATACGGACAATGGATCTTGCAGCTTATTTTTCTGCTTGTTGGCAAAATTACATATCTTGTGAACTTCCAGAGCTTTTAACCCTCAATGTTTCATGACTTCTCTATTAACAGCAAACAAAAATATAGTGATTGCAAAGTTGCAATATAGAGATTTTTAATTATAAGAGAAACCACAACATTTCAAGTACATTCAAAATTCAGCTCAGTAAATGACAAAATTTCAGGTAATCAACTGGGGAAACACAGTTTTGTTTCACTTTTAATCACTAGACTACCATCTTTTTAATTTTTATATAAATAAATGAAAAATATTATGTAGACTACCATCTTTTTAATTTTTATATAAATAAATGAAAAATATGATATGAAGTAGAATATTAACAAAACCAAACATGAATTCCAAAGAGTGAATCAACGAGGCATCTTTTCCAAAAATTAACAGACCAAGTCTGTTCCCTTATTATGGAAGATTACTGCAGAGTATTACTCTAGAGCAGTGGTCTTTTGAAATGGAACACATGCACCACAAGGATCAGGCAAGACAAAATGAGGTGCATGACAAAAATATCAGAACTTCAACAGTACATGTATAAAAGTTATCAATAAACAAGTATACATTTAATGAGGGTGCAGGCTCAAAAACTTTATACCGATAGGAATGCATAACCAAAAATCTTAAACCACTGCACTAGAGGATCCTGTCACACAATTACAGCTGCCATGTCAAAGGCATTTAATAAAGGTCTTGGTGAGTTTTAAGTTCTCTTTTACACTTCTCAACTATCAGTTAAACAAATGGGTAAAAATATCTCTAGGAAGAAGATTTATGAGGTCCTATCTTTTGTTAAGGAGCATGGATTCTCATAGACATCCCAAATTACTCAACTTTCTTTTTTTTTTTTTGCTTTCATAAAATGCAACTTATTGCCTTCTCACAAATCTCTTCCCTTCACTGTACTTATTGTAAGTATTTGATGAAAGAGCTAATTTTCCTGGTGTGGCCAGTTAAACAAGAGCACAACACACTATGTGTGAATCAAGACAGATGATTAAAGGTATTTGCAAATGGGAATGGATGACTCCTCTGGAACTGAATAGAGCAGAAAAGTTAGGGTTCTTTTTCATCTCGCTTGCAAGAAAAAGTAGTCTGTGAAAAAAATCTGGTTCAGTAAACAGATCTTTTGTTAAAATCTATGCATTGGATTATAAGGTGCAAATGCAGAAGAGGAAAATTTTGTTCTTATCCAAAACATGATGACCAGATTTGTTAATATCTTTTCCAATCTGGAATGAGAATGATGTGGAAATGGTGACTAAACAGAAGTCTGGTGGTGTCTGCAATCATTATGAAGATGTCTGGCCTATCTGTTTTAAGGAACACTTGAAGAAAAAGAAACAAAATTATAATGGCACAGAGAAGAGGTACCATGCACCCTTTCTCGGTATCACAAAACACAGGACGGGTGGTGAAGATGAAAACTAATACTCTTAAATTAACATAAATATTTTTTAAATCTAGTGCAATGTCTAATTATCCCTTCAAGCTCTGTATAGTAAGAATATCTGCAATTACACTGAGTGAAATTAGGACAATAATTCTGAACACTGCATGGCATACACCAACTACACCAAGCCATCAGCAAGGGATTGACTAAAGATTCACCCAACAGCAGAATGTATCTACATACTGCTGCATCCAGAGACTATTATATTCTCTGAACCAATAAACAAAAGAACAGGTCTCAGGTGCAGCAAGTTCTTGATGTGGGAAAAGCTGAAAAGGGTACAAAGCCACAGGTAACAGAAACAAAAGTTCTGGATTTACAGGAAGACACCATGTTTTTTTTCTTAGTCATTTTTGCTTTAGGACTGTATGTACAGACTGATAGATGCTGCTTTCATTCCAAGGCAACATCTTTGAACCTTGAGTAACATTTTTCTTGTTAATTGTCTATTTAAGGATAAATAAACCTGGAGAAATAGCAATGAAATCTCAGTTAATTCCTTGCTTTGTGAAACTGGGTAAATAAAAACCCTGACATCAACAGCAGAATGTCTCAAGCTTTTTAGAACTGAACATTGCAGTTTTTCACCTTTCAAATCTACCTGCAATATTACAACATTAAAAAAAATCAATTACTTTATAAAGTCTCCTGCCCCCATCTTCATTCATTCTGAGATGGTTTTGTTTACTTTTAATTTGGAAGAGAACTCAATTTCAAATTCCTCCAGGAAATTAAATTTCCATCTCTAGCACTGCTCTACTATAGCTATCAGACATGAAGCATCTGAGCGGATATGTTCCACAGGCCCCTTCTCAGCCTTGGAGAGGAGGACTATTGTTGACTCCAAGCTATTGTTGGAGGCTGGATTGCAAGATTGAATTAAGATTGCATTCTTGGCTAAACCACTAAAACATAATGAAACAGTGCTGTCTGACATAGCTCCTCTTCTACACGTGGTGCACATTTCAGGCTCAATCTGTCTGCCCAAAATAGGCATCAAAACGAAGGCTCAGTTGTTCCAGATAATATCCAGAGGGCTGGCAAGCATGGTGCAGGACAAGTGGGAGAGTCATGCCCTGCTGGAGAGGCATCTGGAGGCTAGGAATGATATTTCAGCACTTCAAAGATGACTCTGACACCTATATCTTGGCAACTGCATTGAGCACTTCTGGTTTTTAAATTTGTAACGTGTATCAGCAAGGAAAGAAAGAAGTTTAAAAAAAGGGTAGCTGTGCAATACTCTTAATACTATTTTACAATTTATAGGTGTGTGCTTCAAGGACAATGATGTTCATCCTGCCAGCTCGGCTAATCCCATCACTTAGCTTTTCAGAGTTTCAAGTTTGCATTTTCAGTTGTCAGATTCAAGAAGTTCAAGGGCTCACACTGCCTCTTTCCTCCTACATTCTTCTACTTTAAGGTTAGTTAACACAAAGCCACAAATCATATACTTATCAGCTTATTTCTAGGTATCTTGGTTTTTTCAGGGTTTCTTAAGAATTTCCCAGCAGTCTGATCACAAAATGATGTTCTCTTCCAAAGAATCCACTGGCAGACTCTATCAGAGATGATGAGCACAACCCTGATACTTTCACAATTACAGCTGAAAGGTCTTTTTTTTCTCCAGCTGAATGCCACTATTTGACACTACACTCTGTGACATATAGACAACAATGTATTTTTTTTACCTGTGATAACTCTACTAAAAATCCTCATTTCTGTCATAAGCAAATTTCATTCTGGAAATATGAAACCATGATTTGGTACCTTTAAAAGCAGACCCAACTTAAGCACTATGCTTTAAATAGCTAAGAAAATAATGCTAAAATTTGTTTTTATTTTAAAATTTAAAATATTCTTTATGGCCTTCATGACTGCTTCACCTACGTTCCTTTTCCATACACCAAGTCTGCAAACTTCCAAGACAATTCATCCAATAGACAAGGCAAACAAAATACGTGCTACTGAATTTCAATTTTTTCAAAGCTATTCCGAGACAGCAGAAATCTAAAAGATAAACAGAAACCATACTAACTAAATTATTGCAACATTTTGTAGCCAATTGGTACAAAAAATATTAGCAAGCATCTTTCTTTAAATAAAACATATAGTAAATGAATGTTACTGGAGTCTGAGTCTGCTGTCAGAATTAATGTTGTTTATTAAGTGAAAATCTTGTTTACAAATACAAGTAGTTAGTCATTTCTGGTAAGTCTGCATATTGCAAAAATTTATTTTAATCTCTTCATAAGAAAACTATTATAATTGCAGCAACAGTCCTTGAGAGAAAATTGTTCATGTGAATTTTTTTTTTGGTACGATGGCAACATTCACTGTACTATCCATAGGCTTTTTAAGGCTCTTACCAAAAGGATAAGGCTTTGGGGATCTTTCTTCTATTCAAGTTGACACTAGATACCACTGCATGGTAAATGATTGGAAATATATGACAAATGCAAACAAATCAAAGGTCAGTTAAATATATGTCAAATAATAAATATATGGAAAAAAATACCCAAAATTTCTTCCACGTAGTGAAAAATTGTATTTGAATAGCCTAGATTTTAATACCATAAAGATGCTGTATCATGTAACTGATGTAGTATCAAATGTTGGTTAATAAAGAATTGAATTTAACAGTCTTGATTTTGTTTAATGACAGGGACAATTTTGAGGTTTTAAAAATTAATACGGCAAATTCAATTTGGAGTTATACAGACAAATTTTACTGCTATCAGTAGACTAAGTTTGTCTGAAGGCAGAATTTAACTGATAACATTCATAAATACAATGGAAAGCTAACTGGAAGCTTTTGTCTATCTAGATTGCTTAACTGTTCTAAATCTACAAAAGTCAGAACACCATACATAAAAAAATATTAGTTTTTAGAAATTTAAAATTACTTACAAGCTGCTCTGATTTTACACTGTAAAGCTGAATGGTCTTCGCCACATTTTTGGCCACAGCTAAACTCAGGTCTGGATCAACAGCAGCCACATTGAGCTCACTGGAAACAAAGATTACAAATCTTAATTAAAAACTAAATAGTGCTGTACTGAATGCTGTATTGAATCGATAAGGAATTAACTATGAATACACGGTTATGTGGCACGTCAATTTAGAGAGAGTAACACATACAAGCAAGTCTTTCCACGCACAGTAATTCAGTTTACAATTTAACAAGTCATTTGGGAATTTTATGTGCAGTGTTCCTATTCTAGTAAAAATGAGCAAGGTTTAGGAATGACACTTCAGTATGAAATCACTATTAGTAAGCCATTCAAAAATATTGACAGCAATTAACTACATTCAAGCTTTGGCAGCAGCCTTCAAACATTACAGGTGAATACACAGTCATTCAACTCTGGAATTACATGAGCTGTGCAGAAATACCCAGGGGATGCCTTAGCTTGACACAACTAATAGGCTGTGTTTTAGGCAATCCTTTATAGTAAAAGAGGCCCCCAAGGAATGACAGGGAACAAACGAAGAAGGAAAAGACTTCTAAATCATTTCCAGTATTTTTTGTTCATGAACATCCCCGGATCTCCATCGGCTGGGGCTGCATTCAAAACTGCTCTGCTGAAGACAGGCAAGCACAAGAACTGTCACGTTGCTAATGGTGAGTTTAACCTCTCTCAAGAGCTGGAGAATCATTAGGCACCCCAACTTAGAATAATCTTCTCTGAGAACTCTCTAGGGCCCCAAACATTATTAGCTAAAGATCACTCTGGAAAACTCAGCTGAAATTTCATAATTTTCATGTTGTTTTCCTTTCTCTTTTGCAAGGAGCAAAACAGTATCAGTCATCACACCAACAGACATGTTCTGAGCATCTGTAACTCCTAGTCACAAGTACTATGTCAATATTTAATATTTTATATACACACACACATACTGTGAATACTGCCCATCTTTTTTCAGACTTTATTAAACAGAGTAGCCATTAACAAAACCGTATGAGGGAAAATGCATCATTGGTAATTTAGGTATCTCACTGTACAAATTCTACCTAGAATAGTCATCTTTACCCATTATTTTGCTGTTTTACTCTAACAAACTATTTACACCAGGTATTATCACTTCCAGCCAAGCAACTACCACTTCCCTTTGACACAGTCAGGATAATTAACATACCAGACATTTACAGTATGTGTAAAGTTTCTCTTCCTGATCTTTTATAAGCTTGTACATTAAAACTTGTATTAAAATTTCCTTTATTCCAGAAAACAAAATCAAGAAAATAAATAATAAAATATATTATTTATTTTAAATAATTAAGAGGTGCCTATCTTGCTGTATTCAGCATTGGTGCAGCCTCACCTTGAACACCATGTCTAGCTCAAGGTCTCACAATTTAGGAAGAATGTGGTGTTATCTGAATGTATCCAGAGGAGGACAACAGATCTGGTGAAAGGACTGGAAGGAATGTCCTATGAGGGACAGCAAAGGGTTTGGCCTTGTCTAGTTTGGAGAAAAGGAGGGGCAGCCTCATTGGCCTCTACAGCTTCCTAAGCAGGGGAAGTGGAGAG
>VZTT01066812.1:1710-16819 GCA_013400855.1 Buphagus erythrorhynchus
CCCTCTGCCTTTGTTGTATCTTCTCTGAAACTTGAACTATATTTCTCCCCTCTTTTCAGCCTCAGGTTTAACTTTCCAAAAGGATGGATTGATCCTACTTACCTTCTCCTCACAGTTTCCTTGGAAAGCCACTGCATAGGTGAAGCACAGCTTTTGCATTCATGCTGATGTATCCTTCAAATACACAAATGTCAGAGTTCTATTGTATTTGACCCACTCCCTTTCTTTTTTTCCCTCCAAGGATTAAGTGCCACAGCTGCTTTTAGAAATAAGGATTTAGGTCTTGATCTAAAGGAAAGGTGACCATAGACTTCAGCAGATGCTGGGTTAAGTCATCATCTTGTTACCCATTCCTTTTTGTTGCCTGACAGTTAAAGTTGATGTGAAATATTCTGGTGAGGCAAAATTTGTAGGAAAGAGCAAATCAGCCTCTCTTTAGCTCTGAAATGTGAATATGTGCTCTAATAGAACAAGGAAAAGACAGAGGTGGTGGAATTGAGATTTTCTTTGCTACCAAGATTGATGCTACAGATATTCACCTAAAGGTAAATAAGACCTTGTGTGTATGCTTACTTTCACTCTTCCACTGAACCATGAGAAACAAATTGGGAGAAAGTGATGGGAAAATGCTAAAGACTAGTCGAGAAGGGAATATATCTGTCATGGGGAGAGCTAGGGCTGGGCTCTGCTCTGGTCATGCAGTCACTGAGGCATGTGGGTGAGGTGACAGCCCCAGTGCTCTCCTCAGCCCTGACATGATGGATGGCCAGGCCACTCAGCAAGGTCAAAAGAGATTTCCATAGCACAGCAAAGGGCTGTGAGACTGTTTCATTGCAAAAGAAGTCACACAGGGAGAAAATAATGATTTATCCAGGTGAGAAATATTTCTGCAGTGTGATTTCTTCTACCTGACCTGAGCTTTGCTGCCAGCCTTTCAAAACACTGTAAAAGGAAGTCTGTGCCCCAAGCATTTAGTCTCTGAGGGCTGGATCCTAAGGCACCTTTGTGCTTGGCAATATATTACAATTGCCTGGGAGCTCACTAAAGCCAAAGGGACATCAGGACCAAGACATTACTCGTGTGCCTGACCTTTTCTGCTCATTCCTTCTTCCTCAGGCAAATTGCAGGCTTTAAGGTTTGAAGGCTTTTGTCCTCATGGCACTTGGCTTGTTATATTGCCTGAGGAGACAGATAATAGCCTGTGTGGCAGAGGAGGGAAAGATGGAGAAGAAAGAGAAATGTCATATTGAATATTCCTGCTGAATCTCTGATTTTGAGAAACACTCTCTGGGCCTCAAGCTGAGCTCTCCACTTTCAGGTGGTTCACATACCAATATTAGGCAGGATGGTAGGAAGGACCTGGCTGCATATCCCTTTCTACCTTCTATCCTCTATTTATCCTATTTCTATATTCTTTTTATCCTATATTTCTGTGTCTTAAGAAAGCTTTCCCTCCAGTCATCAAGTCCATAGAAATCAGTGCATGTACAAAAATAGACAATAAAAGACCGATTTGGATTTACAGCCAAAAACATCTCCTCACCCTTTAGAAGAAAGGCATAGAAAAGATCCCAGACATCACTTTAAAAATGGTTCAGGAAAATCAAGATGATCAGTCATGTAGACAACCACTCCAAGAAGCAGGAAATGCAGAATAATTTTGGGTTTAACTTCTTCCATAGTTTCAACAAAAGAGTACACATGGCTGAATTGAAACACAATTTCAATTATTCCTAGCCTCCCTTCCTCCCTTTCACATGAAGTGTGAAACTGTATTTTTGGCTCTCTAGTACTCTGCAACAGGAACACATGGGTGACAGTGAGGTGAAGTTCTAGGTCAGTCATCTCCATGACTGAAAGGAGGCTGAAAGGGCAGAAAGGACAAATCCAGAGTGTGAATAATTCATGTGCATGGATAAATATGAATAACACATGATAATTTTGAGTAGGGACCTGTCTTACAAGAGTCTGCAGTGTGTTTTTATCATGCTAAGCTGTTTCCCTAAGCTTATATTTAAATAACTAAATGACCACATGACCTTCAAAAATACTCAGACTCAGCAGCTGTTAATAGCATTCACTTCTTTTGGTTTGCTGTGGAATCTCTCAGCATCAAAGTTTTNAGAGCCCACATTCCCACATGATAAAAAAATGGAAAGAGAATAAATAGAAGTTTGTAGGTTATGATTCCAGCTGGTCTCTGCAGTCTGTTTTTTAGTTTCAAATGTTTGCCTCAGGCCTGTGACAGTCACATCTCATTATGTACTCACACTAGTGACCATGGGGGCAGAGACCACCCAAGAAATTCTGGTTGTTGGCTAATTATTGCCATAAGGAAGCCCCAGTTCATGTAGTCTCTCCCTCTTGTGCATTGGTTTAGCTTTCTATAACTACACAAAAAAAAAAAAAAAAAAAAAAAAAAAAAAAAAAAAAAAAAAAGTGAGAAAAAAGTGGATTTTTAATTTATCAACAACNAAAACCAAAAATAACCCAAAAAAACCTTGAGAAAAGGGCTTGTTTATATTTGACACAAAGAAAATGTTTCCAAAGTGTGGGGCCAGACCCAAGGGGATGAGTAGGATGAGTATGGCCCCTCGTGGGTGGCTCTGGTTGCCAGAGGTATTGAAATATCCTGAAATTCTGTTATTGCTGTCTAAGGGAGAGATAGAGCAAGGTGTTTACACCTCCTCTCCCAACTTACCTTGTGCTGGTGCTTCTTCCTGCAGCAGCTGTGAGGGGCCAAATGTTTAGACAGGGAACAAGGTTTACAGGAGCTGTTCTGAGCTCCCATGCTGTCCTGCTGAGCAAGGCCAAGCAAGTCACAATTAACTGCTTGATTACAAATTAAGTGCTGTCACACCTGCCCTGCAGGGGCAGCATCCAGAACAACTGGCATTAGAAAATTCCACCAGGATCCTTGGAAGATGGTGATAATTTTTCTGCCAAATGTTGGAGGGAATAGTAACAAGACAGGAGCCTGAACCATCAGGAGGTTGAAGCCACGTGTGCTTGACAAACACAAAGGCAAAGTTCAAGGAGTTCAGGGCTGGAGTTTTGGCACAGCTCTCCTCTGTGTCAAACAGCAAAATTGCAAAATGTGTTTTCTAGGTTTCATTATTTTTTCTTCCCCCTCTGCGCTGGTTGTGGCTGGAGTAGAGTTAATCTGGACTGTGTTTTGGGTTTATGCTGAACACAGGGTTGATGATGCAGAGATGTTTTTGTTACTGCTGAGCAGGATCACACAGAGCCAAAGGCATTCCTGCTTTTCCTTCAGGCTGGGAGGGGCTGGGAGTGCCTGGGAGGGTGGGAGCAGGCACAGCCAGGACAGGTGACCCCAGCTGACCAAAGGGACATTGCACACCGTGTGACCATGTCAACTGGGGGGGAGAAGGAGGAAAGGGGGACTTTTGGAGATGTGGTGTTTGTCTTATCGAGTCACTCTTATGTAGGATGGGGCCCTGCTGTCCTGGAGATGAATAAACACCTGCCTGTCCATAGGAAGCAGTGAATTAATTCCTTGGGTTTTTTTGCCTGTGTGCATGGCTTTTGCTTTCCCTATTCAGCTCTCTTTATCTCAACTCACCAATTTTCTCCCTTTTACCCTCCTGATTCCCTCCCCAGTCCTGCTGGTGGAGGAATGAGTGAGGGGTTGTGAGGGGTTTGACTGCTGGCTGGGGTGAAACCACAACATCCTCTCACTCTTCTCTTTCTTCCCTTCTAGATCACCAGTTCTCCTTCTCTTCTCCCACTTAAGCTCTACAGACATCCTCGTGTTCAGACTCGTCTAATTCTATTTAACCCATGGCTCATAAGACTCAAAAATTATAAATTTATCCAATGGGGTGTAAGCAATGATGAGGAAAATGCTGTTGTTCCACATGGCTAGTTGTGTACATTGTTTTTGAGGTTCGGTCTGTTGTGTCAATGGAAGAATGAAAAAAAAATCTGTAGGAAAAAAGTCTGGTTTTTCCCCTATAAACTAAGGCAGGTTTGTGTAGTGAGATGAGAAACTGACTGGCTGAAAATGAAAAAAGGTAACATGTCATTTTTGTCATCCTGTGCAATTTCTTGTCACAGAATTTTGGTGATACAAAAAAGTCACGGACATTTAAGAAGTTAATGGAATCATCAATGCAAGAAAAATCTGTCTCTGATTGAGACAGCTCTTCTGGGTCACTAAATCCCCAAGATGCAGGTGTCTGAATCTTGGGAATGTGTTCTGGAAAAGTAGTACTACATTGGTTCTGGTTTTTAGTCTTTTTTAAGCATCCACTATGGGCCATGGTCACAGACAAGGTCCTGAGCTATTGGAGAGGTGATCTGATCCTGTATTTCTATTTTTAAGGGAAAATCACACTGTTTTGAACAAGGCAGATGCTTTCCAGGGATGATAGAAGGCATGTTCTCTCTCTAGCTGTGATGTCTCTTGCGCAGCTCTCCACTGGCATTTCCCAGATCCAAAATGAAATTTTTACGTATCTGTGAAAATCTCTGGCTTTGTTCTTTGCTTGCAAGAAAAAAGTTAATTTTCCAGCTATTCTTCAAATAGCTTGAGTTGTTCCACAGAATAAATTCTGAAATTAAATATCATAGCAAATTAGCAAAAGCTGGAACTTACTTTTTTTTTTAATTCTGCCAAAAAAATAATACAATATATGGATCTGAACTACAGGTTTGATTGCATTTATATTCTATTATTTTAGCTTAATTTGCCTCCCAGGTGGTGGTAGTCAACACCAATTTGCATTCTGCATTGTGACACAGGCTAGAGCAAAACAATAATTAAGAACAAATCTATCTCCAGCTGTAGAAAAGTGGAAAGGCAGCTCTCCAAGGAGTCTGCCTGCACTGCCACT
This sequence comes from Buphagus erythrorhynchus, assembly GCA_013400855.1. Taxonomy (NCBI): domain Eukaryota; kingdom Metazoa; phylum Chordata; class Aves; order Passeriformes; family Sturnidae; genus Buphagus; species Buphagus erythrorhynchus. The sequence continues at coordinate 6,567 of VZTT01066812.1, forward strand.
AGCAAAGTCTGTTTTCTGTAGGGAAAACCTCACTCCTTCAAGTGGGATTCCTGCCCCACCATGTGATGTAATAACTGCTCTGGCCTCTCTGCTTGGTTTAAAGTAATGGTGCTCCCCAAAACTATGGTAGAAACTATCCCTGAAGGATGTGAATCTCTCTAGATTTACTTCTGTATCTTCAGAGAGACACAGCACCCCTTCTATTCCTGAATAAAATGGGAAGAGGTTCAAATTTGGCAGTGAGAGCTGAGTAGGTATCCTACAGCTTTTACGTGCAGGTACAAAAAAAGGGCCTGATTTTGTAGTGAATAAAAACAATAAATCAATAGATCATTATCCACTTGGAAAAGAGAAATGGCTCATATCAAAACACACTTTAATCCTCAGCTTAAATTCTGTCTATTCAACATCCTCTAATATATCCCGGTCTACTGACACAGGACAATATGCCAAAGGCATCACTGGATTGTAATCACACAAGGAAAGTGATGAAAGAAGAGAAAATCCAGCTGGGGAGAGAGGTGTCCCTTAGCAAGTGAAAAGGTAGTGACAGCCATGAAAAGTAAGAACAAGAAAAAGAGAAATGCATATCTAGTCTGAGTACAAAGGACATATAAGAAAAAATCCTAACACAAAAATCCAGGTTACTGTGGTATCTTTCCAGCTCTCAACAGGGGAATTATTCAAAAAGCGTCATAGTCAAGAAAAACACATGTAACAGAGGAATTTTTTTAGTGTATATGGGCACATCTCTCAATACAGGAGTAACAGCATGCTGCTGCTCATGGAAAAAGCACACTCAACTCACATTTACTTCCTACATTTTTGTTACAGGAGGAGTTTGAAAAAGTAAGATGAGGTGAATTTTAAAATTCATTACAATTGAGGAAGAAGCACAAGCAATGAAAGCTCACATTTGTGCACTCCAAGGGCTGTACAAGCTGTGGTACTTCAAACAGAGGGAAGTGAGAGATCAAAATCTGCCAAAGGCTAGAAGCTGTGCTACCTGATGGAAAGCCAGACTCCATCGATGGGGACTGGGATAAAAATTTGTTATATTTCTGTTCTTTATTTCTCCAGTGACTGGAATATCTCTTACCTGTTTCTTTTTTTAAACACAATTTAGCACATAATATCTCCACAATTCTACATTCTATTTGTCATTAATGGAAATCAGTTTTCATCTTCAGTTGATCTGGTGGGACTACTACGGTCACTAAGGAAGTAAGCATTAGTCAAAATGGTCCTTTTATAAACAACATTCTACCTGGACAGGTACAAGTCAGTTATCTGAGCCTGAAATTCAGGAATCTCTTAGTTCTAATCCTGAATCAAACAAAATAACAGCACTTACTCGGCTGTTTGTCTTTTTCTTATGCCTTATGAAGGCAAAGGCAGGCAAACCAAGAAATAAATTGCTTCTTTAGAGCTTGGTTGTTGGACTGGTAAATAGTGTGGATGTTGGATTGGAGATGCTTGCCATCAAGCTGGCATCTTCTTATCTCTCAAAACAATTTCCATTGAGAAATAATGTGATTTTTAGCATGCTAAAGACAGAATTATTCTGGTTTAGCAATCATGTATTCCTGATAATGTCTTACTCTTATTTTTTTTCTTTTAAATTTTCTATTCAAAAAGGTTTTATTGAATTATCTTTCAAAAGAGAGGCATTAACTTTGGTAAACAAGAAACTGGAAGTGTTTCCAAAGCTAGGGCAGAGAGACCATTAGGAATGCTCACAGTGGCCTCCTGTGCAGTCTGGAGAATTTTAATCCTTATCTGAACTGTTTGCAAATTGACAAGGGTATCTTGACATTTGGTGTAAGGACCTGGCCACAGCTTAGATAATGACTGCTGCATTATTTTCCTTCTTAATTGAAATTTAATTGAATACCATGCTGATAAAGCACACAATTGATTATTTGCTTCTTACTTGTGTGCCATGGCTACACATGCTCCTAGATTCTCTGGCTCACTAAGCACTTCTCCTGGCCAGCAGAGCCAGTGGGATATTTTCTTTAACCCTTTTTAAATCTATTTGAAGAGCCTGTCCAGAAGCCCATGCACCTTTTATACTCTGCTTTTTTTTGGTGTGATTTGGTTTGGGTTTTGTTTCTTCTTGCTTTCAAATATTATAAGTAAGAAAAGAATGTAGCTCTGGCCACGCTGTCAGGGAAGCACTGAGAATTTAAGGATGTCTGCTTCATCTTCTCCACAGTCTAAATCAGTTGTTTGTGGCCAGGAATAACAGGGGACTCATCTACAGTGATGGACTTGGAGGCATCTGGCCCCTGAACTCTTTACTGAGCTGGCAATTATCCCCTGCATGAAACACAGACCTCTCAGCAATTCAGGCAATGACTTATGCATGTTTTACATGGCATCCATATTCACCATGGTCAAATTATTTGTTTACCAGGGTGGTCTAAACAAGATACAGAAAAGGCAATAAAATGGCTGGAGGTATATGGTGCTTTACAAGATAAGGAATTAAATAAATTAGGATGCCTCTGTCTAAAAAAAAAATAAAAGAGACACTTAAGCAGAAGTTTATAAAACTATGAACAACATGAGAGAAAATGAATAGGGAAATACTAATTCATTTACACAGATGAGTGCCCAAAGGCATTAACAAACAGCAGGTTTTAAATAAATTAACACTAAAAATGTAGAAATAATTGCAACAGAATGGTACAGAGGCCAAAACTATAGATTAATGTTTGAAAAAGAATAGCAAAATACCAGGAAAGAAGGTCCTTCAGGACCTATTAGGCATGAATATTTGGATCCAACATCTGTTTCAGAAAACCCAAGCCTTCAGATTGCCAAAATCTGTGAGTCCTCACTGAGGGGGTATTTTGTTTAGAATATCCCTGGATATAAGCTTTCTTTCTTTTAAAATATTCTCCAGAATGGGACTGGGCTGGCAAAGGAAGACACTAAGATGTAAATACTGACGTTTGTGTGTGCACTTCCACCATGTTCAGCACCAGTGCAGTCATCACTGAAATGTGGAGGGGAATTCTGCTCCCACATCACAGGCACTTCACTGGATGAGATAAACACCTCCCCAAACTCTGGAGGGTGTCATTCAACCATCTAAACACAGGTTAGTGCTGTCTCAGATGTCCTATGAGTACTGGCTGCTTTCTGTTGGTCCTTCAGGAGGGCACAGTGGCCTGATAGATCCTGTGACATGTCCATGAAGGTCACCTAGGACTTGAATCTCCTTGGGTTTAGATATTTAATTCTAAGTGTCTCAGCCTTGAATTAGTCTTACTGGTAATTGAGAGAAGCAAAGTAGTGGAATCACTGAACCTTTGGTTTCATTCACTAGAACCATTCCTGTATTTCCCTCTGTCTTCCACTTCATAGCTATAAAGTGGGCAAAAATGTCATTTTCCCAGGTTTTGTGTATTATGCTATTTGGGATTAAATCTACAATATAAGCAATAAAGTCCTGATCCATACAAGTATTTAAATCTTCTTACTATCTAAATGCCCTCGTACATGCCATCCCACATTTCCTGGCTCACTACCTAAGTGCTGGGAAAATAGTGCACACCAGCTGCAGCATAAATCCTCTGGGGGCAATGGCATTCATCAAAATCAGAGGGAGTCTGTAATTTATCTCTAAATCAAGCTCTAACTTATTAGCTGATGAATAAAACAAAAAAGAAGATGGTTCTGAGTCACACAGTGGAATCAAGGCAGGGTCCTGCCTCTTGAGTAGCAAAAAGCAGAGGTAGAAATCAAAGCCTTTGAATTAGATTAGATCTTAGTAAGAAATTCTTTACTGTGAGGGTTGCCCAGAGAAGCTGCAGATGCTTCCCCCATCCTGGAAGTGACCGAGGCCAGTTTGGATGGGGCTTGGAGAAACCTGGTCTAGGGGAAGGTGTTCCTGCCCATTCCAAGGGCTTGGAATGAGATGGTCTCTTAGGTTCCTTCCAACCCAAACCATTCTGTGATTCTTTTGATTCTGTGATCCTTCTGATTCTGTGATCCTTTTGATTCTGTGATCTCAGCACATAACACAAACCAACATATAAATTCAGTTCTTCTCATCCTTACTTTGGTCCTCGTTGTCTTGTCGTTGTCTAATTATGTTTCTCTCCCACTGTAGTGAAGTGTGCTTTACTTAACCACAGCATGAATATATCCCTCTTCAACATTTTTCCTGCATGACAGACTGAATCTTAAAAATTTCCAACAAAATAAACACACAAGGAGGGCAAAAATGTAAGAAAAGGATGTGTCTAATAGGCCAGACCTTAATTTATTTGTAATTCTCCATAGTTTTGTTGACTGTAGGCAGCACTTCCCTGATACATACTAGCTGATAATTTTATCCTTTCCATTTAGATATTAAAAGAGCTAATGGAAATACTGAACTAAAAGCCTGATCAGATAGTGGAACAATTTGCTTAATGAGCTAATTATGGCCTTACTGTGACCTCCCTGGAAAGCTGATCTGTGTTTATAATTTAAAGAATACACAGACATGTCCTGATCGGGGCAGCAAACTGAACTCAGTAGCTCAGGAGTTCAGCTTTGCAGTGCCAGGTTCCTGTTGCATTTGCAGCTTCCTGCTGCATTTGGATGCTGTGGCTCAATCAGGAGAGGTCCAGTATTCCCTCTGGAAGAACTGCTACATGCAGTCTATATTTGAGGCACCCAAAAGCACGCCTCAGGAGTGGCCAGGTTTGTGCTAGCCCCTGTTTAGTATTTGTGATATCTGTTGGATGTGTTGACTTCCGTACCTTCATACTTCTTACTTCACTCAGTGCATAAATGAGGAATGATTTTCATCTCTGGTGCCTTGCACAGTGAATACAAACCAGGCTGCAAAGAGGAGAGGGAAAAAATATTAAAAAATGAAAAAGGCATCTGGGTATATGCACTGTGGACAAACAATTTTTAAAAAGGAGTCTCTCATTTTACTGCTTGCCCTCCCTAGCGACTAGCATTCACTCCTGATCTAAATTCTTTAGAATCGAGTTCTTTAACAGTCTCTGAGAAGTTGAATCCACAGGGATCTTATTAATGCTGAGCATTTTTATTTTATATTGAGAACAACACTAAAACTTAGACACGGTCTATAGTTATATTTGTGATACAGTAGTTTTCTATCATCTCCTTAGCCCAGAATGACTGGGGCTTATTCCTTTTATTTAACAGTTTGTATATAGATTTCTTGTTTAAGAGTTTGTATTCAGCCCTGTGAGGTAACTGTGTCACGGGTGCTGCATGGAGTCTGGGAACTAACTCATCACTTAGAGAGGCCCAGAAGAACACAAGAATATTGGGATAACAGCATTCAATTCATGGACAAGCTGGGAATATTAAAGACAAGGAGAGAATCACTAAGTGATTTCAGCTTCCCTCTCTCCCTCTATCAGCTCACAGACCCTTAAATACCAGGGTCTACCTAGTTCCAAGCTCTGAATCCCAGTATTTTACTCATTTTAATGGATAAATATGAAATGTTGTTGGAACAAAACTCTGCTCTTTTTTTCCACGCTAGGAAGGATGTTGGACTTGAGCAGAATGTTCAGGATAGCAGGTGGCAACTGGGTGACACTGCAGACAAAGCTGCAAGACCAGCAGCCAAAACCAAACTCAGTGGCAGCAGCAGCTTGGACATAGCTAAGAGGGAGAAGAACTGCAGCTGGGACTGTGCTTTTGTTTCATACCCAAGAGCCAGAGATATTCCAGGCAGGAAGGAGTTAGGATTTCTCCTCCTAGCTGAATTCCCAAAACAGTCATCCAGGTATCCTGACTTCTTCCCCTATTTCTGCCTATTTTTCTTGGCTATTTTTATAAGCTATGCCTTCCCCAACAGTCTTCTGATTAAGCAAGCAAATACCAAAAACAAAACAAACAAAAAAAAAAAGTAGAAAACTTTTTTTTCCTGATTTAGACAGCTGCTCTCAGAGGAAGCCAATGCACTTTGGAGTTCTTCCCCCTAACCCAGGAGCTTNGAAAACAAAATAAGTAGAAAACTTTTTTTCCTGATTTAGGCAGCTGCTCTCTGAGGAAGCCAATGCAATGCACTCTGGAGTTCTTCCCCCTAACCCAGGAGCTTCCTGAAACGTCCCAGTCAGGTTCCCAGAGTTCTGCTTCCCAGCAGTATAAGCACTGATGACAAACAGCAGATCTGCAGGTGACTCAGCACAGACATAGCCAGAATTTGTTTTCTGTAAGTACTTTCTTGACTCTCCAAGGAGCCTGGACTGGCTTAGCTTTTAGCTTTGCTCCTTCTTCTAAATACCTGCCGTTCTCAGGGATGAATCCAGCTTTGCATGTATGGATCTATGGCCCCAGGAGGGGTGGGAGCTCAAACACATCCTTTTTGTTGGTTTTTCCCACTCTGTAGGTGGTTTCCTACTCAGGAATACAGGTGCTGAGCATGGAATGGGGAGGGAGCCTTGGTGCCTTGGTGAAATACACAGTACTCAAGGTAGGAGTGTTTGTGGAGCAGTCATGCCTGTTTCAGGGATATTAATTAAATGTTCTCATTCTGTCTGTGAACCTCTTAAAAATCTTGAGGAAGAAAACCCCAACCAATCAATCAAAACAAAACAAAAAAACAAACCCACAATGCACCTTCCATCTTGCCAGCATGAGATTTATTTCAAGCACAACCTGGAATAGAAAAATTCAAGGCTGTTAAAATTACTCCATTATTATAATGTACTAGTTGCAGTTTCTAAAAGTTATGTTGCCCTGTTACTATGACAACTTCTTCTAAACCTCCCCATCACCAGATGGATAATGGGAAAAAAAAATACAACAAACTCATAGAAAGGAATTTACCATTAATTTTCTCCTTTTTTATCTCTGGATATTATGCACAGTGTTATAAATATGTATAAGTATTTAACTTAATCAACAATGTCTATGAAACTGATTATTCTATTAGCAGAAGCATTCAGGTACAGAGCCTGAATGGGAAGAATCATTCTGCTTATGAGGGTGGGACAAGAAGAATATGGAGGGAGAAATTATTCTTCCACTGTTTTCACAGCGATAAGTGATGTTGGGTTAGTAACTTGGAATCCAGAAGTCTTTCCCCCTGCAAGTAAAGCAATTTCCCTACTGTCATTTTCCTTTTATTCTACTGTGCAGGCATCCTGTATAGATTGCCTTGAAATGTTGGTGGGTTTGCTGTTGGAATGAATAAATACAATTGGAAAAGAAGGAAAGTATTTGCAAACAATATGAACAGAAAATAACATGAATATGTTATATTTTAGCAAATTTGAAAATTAAAACAGGGCATCCAAAATTCAGCATGGACTAAATAAATGGTATTTTATAACTTTGCAGAGAACCAAATTGTAGATAGGTTTTAAATGATATAATGATTGTGTGCCATCCATGTGCCCAGATAAGTATTTCAGGAAAATGTGCAGTCCTGTACCTGAAGCACAGTAGTTTTGAGAAGGTTCCCGGACTCTCTGCATTTTTGTACTACAGTAATGCTCCTATTTCAATAAAATATAACGCTGTTCAGAAGAGGTTAAGAGGGTGAATTTCAAATGAAAAATAATTTCCACATCAAAGAATTCTCTTAATGCAAAACCCTATTTAAAATGCATCTAAGTGTAGCTGGTGTTTAGTTCATTGTACTGCAAAGGCTTTGTATGCAGCCTATCAATTAGAATCTCTGACTGCAAATATCAATATGTGATTGATACTGTGTTTGAAGAGGTAGAAAAATGATAATAGAGTTTATTACATGCCAGCTGCACTCGCAAGTATATTGTCTGTGTTTAGTAGATGAAATATATTTTTCAGCTGACTTCCAGAATAAAATGCAGTTGTTGGTTTGTGTCAAATCAATAAAGACTTAATTACAATAAATGCAAAATTATTGTGAAAACATGTAGTATGAAATGAGTATGTGGGAAAAAAGTGCCTAAGCTCTAGAAATGAACAGGGAAACTCCAAGGTGATGGGGGGCAAATAAAATATAGAAACTCACAAAATCATAGAATGCATTGGGTTGGAAGGGGCCATAAGGATCATCTTGTTTCACCCTGCAGCCATGGGCAGGGGCACCTTCCTTAGACCAGGTTGCTCAGGGATGGGCATCCACATCTCTGGGCAAACTGTTCCAGTGCCTCAGCACCCTCTGAATAACAAATTTCTTCCTACCATCTAATTTAAATCTCTCCTCTTTTAGTTTAAAATATTTTCCCCCTCTCCTATCACCACCTGTCCATGTAAAAATTCCTTCCAAAACACCACAAGAAACGTTCTTTTCAATTTTTTTGTTATGGTGAAAGCCCTTTGATTGTTCACTGTTTCTCTGTGACAATCATTTCGTCTTGTTGTTCCCATTTATGTGCAAGATGTTTCTCCTCACTGATGCTTAGGTGTGAATCACCATTATAATACGACACACGTGGATGCTGAAGGCATGGATTTCAGTGGGAGTATGCATATGCTTAAGAGCAAAGGTCATCTCTGATTTGGCCAAAGGGCTACAAGAGATAAGAGGAAAACAAATGAAGGTATTTCATACTCTATTTTTAAGGTCAGTTTCTTGTACCTTCTTAGCATTCAGTTTTGCTAACTATTTTTCCTTTAAACGTGCACATCCAAATTCTTACCTATTATCCTTTCACACAAGCACTTCTCCTGGCTCCCCTGAAAGACAGACATCTTCCCTCTCTTGTTACTTGGAAACGTGAGGGACCAGCTCTTAGGACCAGGTCCTGAGCTTATTCTCCCCCATGTAACCACATCGATTTCAAATAAAAGGCAATAATCATGCAAAAAAGAAAAGCTTGTGGAAACAAAGACACAAATTATGAGGTTTAAAGCTGACAGAGAAACAAGGAGGAATTGTAGAACCGCATATTCAAAAGCTTCAGGAACTCAGAGGTTTGAGGAGGTGGCACCACCTCCATGATTCTCTTATCTGCCCTCCTTTTAAGTGAGAGCTGCAAATCTCCAGAGTACCTTGTTTTCTTTTGGTTGTGTTGGGTTTCTTTCTGCATGTTTAGCTTATCAGATGGCCTTGTCTTGACAAGAAGCCAACAAATAAATGTGTGATCAATACACAGGCAGGAGAAACAGTAAGTCGTAGATGGTAGCTCGGATGTAGGACAAGGGAGCCTTCTCCCTGGCTCTGTCACAAATTTGTTGAGCATCTTTAAACAAGGATCTTAAATTCTCCTCAGCAAATACTGCTTGACAAAGATTACATAGTTTACCAAACCAACTGTTCTTCTAATTGGAGAAAATTTGTTAAATGTGCTAATTTGTAAAACTCGTAGAATTGCAGAAACATGGTGCCAGGTGTGCCCGTGACCAATGGGAAACCTGGAAACTTCCAAATAAAAAGGTCTGCTTTTTATTTTGCTGTTTTGACAATGTTGCAAAAGTTTTTTTGTGTTGTTTTTTTTTTTTTTTTATATCGGGCACCACTCTAGCGATTCCATTCCAGGTATGTAATTTGCTAAAAAAAACTTGGTGAGTTTTTGCAAATTAATATGAAAGAAAATCAACCTGTAGGCTGTTAGTGTTGCTAGGCTGCCCCTTTTATTGGATTTGGGTTTTTGTCAGGTGTGGTTAGTGTAAGTGCATTCCTAACAGAAGCCTACTTCCATTAGTAAATAGAGATGTAAATAGAGGACTCTGGATGTGGCACTTTGAGCTATGCTTGAGGAGTGATTATGGTGGTGCTGGCTTGACAGTTGGGACTAGAATATCTGGAAGGTCTCTTCCAACCTCCATGATCCTTGAATTTCCCTGTCCCTGGTGCAGAAAATTGAACTTGTTGAACCTCACTGGATTCTTGCAGTCCCACTGCTTAAGCTTGGGTGTGGAAATCAGCCAACCTCAGGAAGCCATAGATTTAAGGCCATGGGAGAAATGTCGCAGTTGGGGTGATCAAAGTTAGAGAAGCAAGGACCCATGAGAGTGAATATGTCAGCAGGCCTGCCCATATAAGGTTGTGCTTCAAGAAAGTTCCTAAATTCTCTCCCTTGATTGGTTGCCATTTGTTACATTGTTTTGCATATTCGTAATCCTGGTTTGTGATTGGATACCTGCCTCCGCCCCCAGGTGTACCATATATTGTTGAAAACACCCCTTCAAGGTCTTTTGGTGTTGACCCTATACACGACTTTTACTGTTTGCAATTTTACCCATGAAAGTTTCTTGTTTTCGGGCAACCCATCTGACTCGATCCCAAGGTTGCAGGACCCAGTCATGACACTTGGCCAGGTCCCTCTGGATGG
>VZTT01066813.1:0-30008 GCA_013400855.1 Buphagus erythrorhynchus
ACCTCTCCTTTTCCCTTGGCTACTCAAACCTTATAAGCTCCCAAGTGCCCTCCCAGTTATGCAGAAGGGAGGCAGGCACTGCTGGTACTTGCAGCCTTCCCTCTGGAGCAGGCTCAGCCTGTCCCTGCTGCTGTGAGCTCGGGGCTCTGTAAGCAGGACCTGACTCAGAGACAGCAGCTGAGGATGTGCTCAGAACCTGCATCCTGCCAAGCATGCTGTGCATGCACCTGGAACTGCACAGGTGCAGCCAGGCAGAAAGGCCCTACTTCTTCTCCCCACTATATTTAGGGAAAAGTTTAAGCAATGAGAGATGTGGTGAGAGAAGCAGCTGATGATTAAATGGTTCAGGTTTCTGCCACCATGAGCTGATAGAGATGCTTGGCTGAATTTTTTGCCCCCAGCCATGTGCCAGGACAACTGAGGTGTAAACTTAGCCCAGCTTGTCAGTAAGTTTTGCAAAAGAGATCCAGAAGCTTTCAAGGTGAAATAACATTCAAAGGATACATCTAAAAGGCTGATCATCTCCCTGCAAGTATTAATGTTGAATCCATCACTTTTCACATCCTTTTCTGTACAAAAAGGAAATATAAAAGTCCAAGTCAGAAATAGTTTAAGACAAATATTTTTCTGCAGACAATGCTGGAGATATCAACCACCTTAAAATCTTGGTAGCAAAGTAAATGCTCTGCCATTTATTTCACTATGTTCTTTCAGTTGATTAATAGGTTCTTTGGTTTTTTTTTTCCCACAGTGGGAGGGGATGTTATTTGTTTTGGTGGTTCTGTCCACAGAAGTCATGCAGCAGCATAACACTGCCCATGGTGTTCCTCCCAGAAGACTACAGGGAATGTTGTGCCTCTACAGAACATCTGCTGGCAGCATTTGGAAGGGAAGCACCAGGCAGCATTTCCACTCCACCCCATATTTAGAAGTTCAACAAGCCAGGAGAAATTCAGCTGGGACCAGACACAAACTCAGTTTTTCATCATCCCTAGCTGACAGAGCTGGGTTTTGTTAGCACAGACCCCATTTTCTGCTCCATCCAATGGGAAGTACATAATGTCACTTACTCTTTGCCAAAACCCGGTTTAGGATCCTTTGAAGTTCAGTTGCAGTCACTTCACAGTCCTGGACGGAAAACAAAATATAATGTAGGTGTTAACACAAAAAATATTTTTTTTGTGAGAGAAACAAGCTCTATTGATTTGCTATCAGACATCCAGAGACTATTTTCTTTCCAAATCTAAGGCATGTAAGCCCTTAATTTTTTTCCAACCCTTCACACTTATGCTCAGGTATCAGAGGGAGAAGATCTTCGAAACCAATCATGTTTCCTAGACATTCAACCAGGAAATAAGTGGTTTGTTAGGTGCTATGGTGACATGACCAGGTAAATGGCAACTTTTTAAAAGATTTGACTGAATAAGAAGGTCCAGGAAAACATTTGAGATTTTTCAGGGCTTATGGAAACTACAACCAAACAATTCTAAAATTGCCCTCTCAAAACTCAGAAAGATCTTCCTAACTAAAAAGATGTTTTCCCTCTCCAGCAGCAGTGGCCACATGTTCATTAAGAGGAAATCTGACATGACAGCCACAGGCTAATGCAGAAGGGCTTTGTAGATACTGTTTTTCAAATACATTAAGTAGAGAAAAAGCCCAGCCAACAGTTTCCTGATTCCTGGGACTAAACAAAAAGGAAGGAATTGGCCAGCCAAGCAATTGTCAGAATTATACGATAACTCCACAGGTAATTTATTTCACCCTGGGATAATATTTTCACAGTCCTCACTCCTATTGCCCCTAGTTGCAAATTTATTCCCTGCCTTGCATTACCAAGGGGGAAAAAATCACATTTTGCACCAATAAGAGGAACAATGTAGAAAACCTTCTCTATTGTAAAATAAACTGAACTGAAGCTGTGAGATAATAAAAGGGGAGAAATACTTGGGTTTTTGAACAGACAGTAAAAGGAATTGGCAAGTCAAATATTTGTATAATCATAACAGAGAGGTCTTGGTCTTTTTTGTTCACTTTAATCTACTTACCTCTCCAGAGAGCTTTTGGAATAGCGTCTTGAACTCATCATCTATATCTTTGTTATCAACCTGAGGCTAGAGGAAAGAGATGGCCAAGAGAGTGGTTAACAAGGTGGTTCTAGAAAGTGAGCTGTTGATATTGTAAAGATGTTGTACAGGAGCTTATTTACAGCAACAGAAAATAAGCATTGTGCTCTGCAGCAATGGCAAAACAGAGGCACTACTTAAGTCACAACCAGCTAGAGGCTGTATTTGAGGGCAAGTACTTCCTAAGGCTGATGAGAAAGTTTTCTTCTGTTACCAAGATAGTTTTAGGAAACAGCCACAGTGAAAATGTCGCTGCACTTGCCCAGAGCAATCCAGCAGCTCCTTGGAAGCCTTTCTGAGCTTCTCCCAGGCTTCAGGAAGACTATTTGTTTCTATGGAAATTTGCCCTCTCCACCTTCTCCTACCCATGCTGGAGGTAAGGACAATTGAATGTGCTCCAGCTCAGTCTACATGGGTGAAGTTTCTGTGCCACATGGCCCAGGTACATTGGAATGAATATGAAACTAAGACATGGATATATGTAAAAAATCCCCATGGGCAAAAAATATTTCTCCTCAGCACAAAAGCATTCTGTAATCCCAGCTCTAGTGAGAAATAAAAATCTTGCCCCTGTTTTACTTCCACATTATGAAAGAAAACTCTGCCCAGTTAGGGCGTCTAACCTCATATGGTTTTGCAGACACCTCATCACCCATCATCCTGAGGAAAAAAGGAGAAAAAATTCAACAACCAGAAATTATGAGTCTACTTTAAAGTCTTGCCTTTAAAATAATTAGCAAAAGGGAAAAAAAAAAGTTGTTTAAATATAAGGTGTTAATAAATGCACAGAACAAAGTCCCCAAGCTTCCTGCTACCCATGCTCCGCATCCCACCTCTGCCTGCCCCAACTCTTTGAAGATATTTCCCATGGGAATTGACACCTTGCTGTTCTTGTCTTCCATCCAGACTCTTGTTTTTTCATCCAATGGATGCTATTGATACAACCCTTTTTAAAACCATCTCATCATCATCACAGTCTCAAATCCTGCACTCCTTCATTGTGGGAACTTCTCCTTCACAGAGCTGAGGGATCTTGTTCCCAGCTGAGTGCTTAGTGGACACCTCTGAAGAGCCATTACTCTGAAAAACCATCTGCCATGGATGTGTGTTCAACATGGTACACTGTGGAAAAAATGGGTTGGGGAAATGTGGGCTTATTTTGCTGGTTAAGATAAAAGATCAAGCCCAGGATGTGGGTGCAAGACATGACCTTCTGTTGGATCCTAGAAATTTGGAGTTTTTGAGCTTCCTGTGCTTTCAGGCACAGACGCCCTGGAAAATACTGCTTTTGACCTGAGGCCTTGGAGAAGGCTTCTAAATATGAGTGGTGAAGTAGAAATCATGAGTGTGTAGTGAATTAGAAGTGTGTGTTTTCCCAGGGTGATGAGTTTTAAATTTGTGGTTTTTATAATATAGTAATAGGTATAGGACAAGATGGAGGTTTTTGGGTGTTGTCTCTTTCTTTGTTTATCTTTCTTCTTCTTCCCTCTTCTTCATGGTTTTCAGGTAGTAGTTTCTGGTTGGTCAGTCAGTGTCACTCTAAGGATCATGGGAACCTAGTTATTAGGTCAAAAGTATAAATTATATAGGTGTTAATTCTCTATTGGGCTGTTTAGCCTTAAAAGACCTTGTAGCAGTTGCCTCTGTGGCCGTTTTTTCCTTACTTCTGGCAAGGAGCTGGAAGTGCTGTCATACTTTCTGTACTTTCTGATAAGATATAATAAACATCCAAGCCCAAACACGAGAAAAACTGTTCCAACCGTGCTTCTGTTAACCCTGGCTCTGAGAAGACAGACGACACTGATTGACAAACCACTAATTAGGTGGAGCAAAGCCCCTGCACCGCTGCCCACAACCTCCTCCTTTGCGTGCCTCCCCAGCAGAAGGGGGGTTTTCAGGGAAGCCACTCACTGTGATTTAGCCCTTTTCTCAGCAAAAACTCTCAGGCAGAACTCCCCATTCTTGTAGGGCTCGAAGGTGGAGGGCACGATGAGATACTGTCCCCGGGGCAGCGTCATGCGGCTGGAGACCTCGCGCAGGTTCACGTAGGACGCAGTCCGGGCTGCTGGCTGGTGCCTTGCAAAGAAAGCACGGCCTGCCTGCACATCTGTGCTGCTTTCCAGCTGTGGAGAATGTGTTTTTGTTAGAAAAAACAGTGGCAGTTCCCTGGTAAGCCAGCCACCCGATTTCAATTTCAGCGCTTCGAAGCCATCTCAATCTCTTCTTTGCGTAAAATAATAAATCCGTCAGGGATGGCACGAAAACACCCCCACCAGGGTTCTGTCATGGGAAACAGGCAGATGAGTAGAAAGGGAAAGAATCTTCCTCTCTAAAGATTATCTTTTCACATGCCTCTTTACACTTGGTACACTAAAATAAGTAAAAGTATCATAACGCGTGCTCATATCTGATCAAATTACTACAATGTAAATTTTCCATGCATTGAGCATTTTTTGCGTTCATAGGCAGCTTGGGGAAAAATCTAATTTTCAGAATATTTTTGAGCAATTTATGGTATGGAATAAATCTCCTAATTGCATAGGAATTGTAGTTTCTGATTTTTTAAATAGACAGAAAAGAATAGTAAACAGAACAAAGTAGTAGTACAAGGGTGAGACTTTTGGGGCCACATTAGGTGATTTACCCAACTTCTATTAGTAATACTAAGGATATTCATTTGGATTTTGTAGAAAACAGTACTTAAATTTTCCTTAATACCAATATACTCTTTAGAAAGTTAAACTTTGCACAGTTCATAAAATAAAATACTGACATAAGAAGGAACAGCAGCATAAGAACAACATCCCTGCTATAAAACTCCTATTCATGACTTTTCCTCAACAAAGATGTCTTTCAAAAAGGTATGATTCAGTGACACACAAAAAAAATGCAGTGTGGCTTATGCAGGGATAAGGTTTCTGTCTGTCTAAGACCAGAGCATGCAAAAAACTTACCAAACATTGTATAATCATTCAGGTTTTCTGTTGTAAACTGTAGAAAAATATGCAGGCTTTTCCTTTTTTGTTCTGAGATAAGATTGAATTTGGTACTTATTCAACACCCCCATCCTTTCCCCCCACTCAATATCAAGCTAAGTGGAACTGCAAAGGTTAAGAAGATAGATCCATATCTTCCCCAGTATATAAAGTTCATTTTCCCTCTGCATTTGCAAGACTGCTAAAAGAACACAGTTAATTGCTACATGGCCACACATTCATTTACTGAGAGAGGAAAAGGACTGAAAAGCCAAGGAAAAATTGGCAGCATAGGCTGCTGGACCTCAATAATGAGTATAGGCTATTCCTACTGCCAGACACCCCGGGGTCTCTTTCTTCAGCAATGAAAAGTCTCTTTGCTTGAGTATTGGCATCTGGGGGGATTAGGGGAGGTTGAGCAGGGCTTGTTCATCACCAGGAGCCCCAGCTCAGAACTGTAAAAGGAATGGATCCACAGAACCTGGCATTTCTTCTAAACAATATTAGCCACATTTTCTCAGTTTTAGAGTGCAGAGATCCTGTTCTGCCTTCACCTGAGCTAAACAGACAAATTCTGAACCCGGTTGTACAAACTTCCTGGAAGCCAAATTTCAACAAGTATAAATGAGAAGAAGACTGGGAGTAAGACATCTGTAATAAATTCTTGTGCCCCAGTCCCTTGAAAATGATTATTCAGAGCTTGAGATATTGGTCCAGTGATTCAAGGGCAAAGCTCTCCAGAAGAGATATCTATCATTAGTAAGGAAGAAGTCATCGTGGCAGCTAAATTCTCCAGTGCAAGAGGAGGTGTGGAGGCTGGAGTCCTCAGCAGAGACTACGTACCTCCTGAGGAATCTGGAAGGAAGGGAAAGATACAATGTTAAACCTGCAGCTATCAGTAGGGAAAAAAATCAGATAAAGCCTCCTTCAGACACTTTTTGAAAAAATATTTTATTTACAACCACATATAATAGTATCAGATACACATTAAATTCTGTCTTGTCCTAGAGTAGTTCCAAAGGGAAAACTGAATCTCCATCCAGAGAAATCTATAGTATATCAAGTTGCTTTTCCCCTGATATGGTGTTGTGAATGACACTGTTGGGTGGAAATACTTGAGTAAGTCTTTAAATGCTCAGTCAGGAAAGTCAACAAGTTAGTCCTACTTTGCTAACCAAAACCAGAGAGTTAATTACAGCAGACCCAAACTCCACTGGTCTAATGCCACTGAATATGATGAAAATATAAGGCTACTGTCACTAGCAGTCAGCCTGGGGATGATGAGATTGCTGTGAGGCAACTATAACAAGTAGCAAGTTTCAATATTTGGCCCTTCCTAAATTAACTGAATGGCTATGTTAACTTGTACCTCCAAATATAAGGCAAATTTTCAAAAAGCAATGAGTTGTCTTGAGGGCATGGATTCCAGTGAGAGCCAAAGAGAGTGTCTTTCCAAGCCCCAAAAGAGCTTTTAAAAATATCACCCATACAACATTTCTGGAGCCTGGGTGGCCCCTTGAGACCTCAGGTGTTGCTTCCTTTAAGCAGCACACTGGGTGATGGACACACAGCTGTTGTCAGCAGGCAGCTACATGACTTACAAAAGCTCTGCAGGGCAGGTAGGCAGCCCTGAACACACATCTTTTACCTTCTCCTGCAGAGAGATCTGCTTTAGGTCCTCATCTCTGCAGTCCTAACTGGAGCTCCCCAGCCACAGTATCAGCTGCAATGAAGCAAACCTACTACAGTGCATGATCCAAGGAGCTGGGATCATAGCTGGATGCCTATCTGAGATGACTTAGCAGCCAGGATTTCCAAAAAAATTGTTATCTTAAAAGTCACTTAAAGGACTTTAGAGTCACCTAGTCTACCCTAATGTGGGTAAGGCCACAGAGGACACAGATGGGATGGAATAGATGTAAAGCACAAGAAGTTCTCCTTGTGTTGCATTCAGTGATGGAAGCAGGCAGACGTCCATAAGGCACAAATTTGGGATGCTGATAGGTGAGGGTGTTTGGTTCCACGGAGAAGGCAGCTCAGAAATGTGCTCAGTGAGAGCCATGTGTGCATGCAGGCAGTTGGGCACTAGGGAAAACCTTTTGTAATTTCGAGCCATCCCACACAAGATCTCTTAGCAAAAGTCAGGCATTCCCATCTGCTCCACCTGTGCTGGCCAATGATCTTTATCCAGTGGAGTCTATACAACATTTAATTGCTTTTCTTCACATATGATATTGGTTGGAAATTTTTACATTTGTTCACACCACAGAAATTAGAGATTACACTGTAGGTTTTTTCCTGACATTGTATTTTTAGAAACATTGGGAAAATCAGGGAAAACAAACCTCCAAATTTACTGAACCAGAACAGTAGCATATGGCAGACAATGGATCTAAAAAAGTTTGAAATACAACAGACAAATAATAAGAAAAAAGAAAGTGACTACTGAGGGCTAATGATAGGCTGTAATCAGAAACACTTATCTGTAATTGCCAGGCACCCCAAGCCTGCCCCCATTCAGATTTTGTAAAAGAAGATTCTCAGTGAGACTGTTTCTAAATTACTGGCTCGATAATTCACACTGCCATCCTGTCGAAGTGAGAAAAATGTGAGCCTCAATTTATCTGAACCTTCCCATATTATGGGGGTCAGGAAGAGATGAGAGAAGTAATTGAATAATTTTGCAAAATCCAGATCTTATTGAAGCATAGTGCTGAGTGTCAAGATGTAGCACGCTGCTAATTTTTTCCAGCTTAACAGAACAAGAAATAAAGTCTTTAAAATGAGGAACAAACTTTACCTGATAGAGTGAATAACCAATACTAAGCAGACCTTCTCCCATTCTCTTCTGTCTCCTGCGGTTCTTCTGCATCAAGCCCACCAGAATTGTACAGCATGGCTCGTTCAAACTCCCTTCATGGTCATCATCTGGTTCATCCAAATGGATTCTAAACTGGGGATTGGTCCAGTAGGTTGCTAAGAATTCCCAACAGGAGACAAAAAGGAGGAGGCTTTGCTGTCATTGCAGCCAAGATGGGTTGTCACTAGACCTACAGAGAATATCTCCCTGGAAGGACTATTGCCTCCAGTCAAAACTGGAGATATTCCAGTTCTTTCCATTGAGTTATATGGGTTTATGTTTTCACAGCTATGCTGAGTATCAATTGGAACCATGGGAAATCAAAGCACCAGGGTGTTTCCTAGGACTAATGACCAACAGGGAGGAGCTGGTACTGTTAATTCCAGCCAGTCATTTATCTCCAGGAAATGTCCTTGGCTGAGGCTGTAAATTGTTGCAAGAGGATCAAATGCCAGACAGTATCTCCAGAGGTAACCTGAAAACGAATTGGAAATAGCAGTGCCACTGAACTGTGATGCTTGCCTGGCCTACCCAACCCTCCAGAGGATAACTCCAGCCAGTAGCTAAAGCCATGTAAGCAGGAAAAGCAGACAGAGAAAAAAAAATAATCTCACCATTTATTAACTGCTTGGTGGGCTAGTAATCCCGCACGAGGAAATAAGTGTGAATTAGATCTTCATTTAAACTCCCAGGCTTTTGCTTACTGTCTAAACCCCACAGGAATTGTTGCACCTCCAAGCTCTTTTTTCAGTTCACAAGCAGTTTTTGAATGTTTTGTTTGGGATTTCACCAAAGGCCCACCTGGCTGGGTCCTTACCTTGGTAGTTCTGGCAGCCCCCAGCAGATGAGCCCCGTCTCCACTCTCCATTAAACAGGGTCAGGTCCCATTTGTTGACCTTGTTGCTGGTCAGTGTGTCAGGAGTCAAATTGCAGATCTCAAGGCGGCTGAACTGCCTTTGGAAATCTGAAAATGCCATCCTGGCACACAAAGAGACCAGGTTAGTCCATCAGCCTGCAGCAGATGAGGTGGCTGTGGCTGGAAACCTCTCCCAACAGGGCAGCAAACACTGGTGCTGCAGAGCTGTCCAAAGCTGCATTTAATTGAATTCTGAAACTTGGAACTGGCTTTTGGAAAACAAAATTGCCCACTGCCTGAATGAGCCATATCTTCTGGAGACAGCCTCTGTCAATGGCTGTTACACATTATGGGCTCAGTCAAACCCTTTTCTGTCATCCCCAGCTGTGGGCAATCCCTCATGGATCATGCTTCATAAACAAATTCACTGGAACTGGTGAAACAATATGTGTGAGGAGATCCCATTTAAAGGGAGTAAGAGTTGGCCCTTGTGAAAGCATCACTCTGTAGGAAAGCAGTCTCAGTTTGGTGTTTTGCTTCAGTCCTATCATTGATGTTTGTTTTTACCATTCCTGGTAGGTTTGCATGAGTGGCAGACCTAGATTGCTTCATGCTGCAAGCAGAGGTCTGCTCTCATTTCCTCATGCCTGATGGCCCATGCAGCTGATTGCACTGGAGGACAGTGGCCATTTATCTTTCCAGGCTAGGACAGAGTGACATCAGTTCAGCACTGATCCATATATAACCAGATCAGGGTTAGGACAGGCTTTCTATTAGGTCTGAGTAAACAGGCTCTTCCCAAGCTGGTAATCTGAACTTTTTCATTAGTGTGTAGCATTTAGGCAAAAAAACAAACCTCCGAATGTAGAGCAGCTGAGGTTCATTCTTGCCACCTCATTAATTTTATTACCATCTGGTCTCTATATTTTGGATAAGTGCCGAGTTATGCAAGCTCTAATAAAAGGTAATATTGGAATAGGAAGGGAGATAAATAAGAGGCTAACAATGCATGCATGCCATTATTAACCCCTTCGGTGCTGGCAGTTTTTCTCCATCCAATTGAAAGGATTGCTTAAGGCACATAAAATGTCGAAATAAGTAAGCTAAATTAACAATTCTCACCAAAACTCTCCATCATCTACTTGCTTATCCAGAGCCTGCTTTTGTTTGGGATCCACATAATTCCACTCAGGAGCACTGCAGACAAAGCACAAAAGCACACTGTTCAGCTGTTGCATTTTATTCTACAGTGAGATCTGAGTTAGATTCTATTTTGGGCTGATAAAGGAGTACATATTTCTTCAACAAATAGACCTTGTGCCCCTCCAAATGACAACCTGCAACCTGACTGTGCCGGGCTGGAAATAGACTGCAACAGTATTTGCAACAAATCAGCCTTGAATTGAATCTCCCCTGCCAGGTGCCAGAAGGTACAAACAGATTGGCTGGATTAGGAAATTCACAGCCTGAAAGTCAGTCAGAGCTTCTGCATTTTAAGATCTATTGGGGTGCCTGATATCCTCCCTAGGAAAATGATATAACCTCCATTGTAGGGGGTCATGAAAGAACAGGAAAGTAAAAAGGTGGAATCAGAAAATTTACTGCAGAAAACAGTGTTGCTCCCTTGTCATTCTGATATTAATGTGCTCAGGATGGATTCTGCTCTGATCTGCTCCCATGTGACAATGCAGTGCTGCACCTACCTCAGCAAGGCTGTCCCATGGGAAAACAGGTGTGACAAAACCAGGATATGGCATGTGTGTGTGCCTGAGGCACCTTACCTTGGGGCTGAGCAAAGCAGATCTGATAAAAGTAAAATTAATTGCAATGTTATCTGTATCCTTAGTTATGATACATCAGCACCCACGCTGCAATCAGTCAGGACAGGAAACTGAAATCTCAAAGTACTGCATGCAAAAATATATTGTGGCCCAAATGACAGTAAAATTTATGCCATTCTACATATAGTAAAAAAAAAAATTAAAAGAAAAAAAAATAAAAAAAAGAGGTGTTGTCACTACCATGGTCCCAAGATTCCAAGATAGTTGGAGCCCAGGCAGTTTCTGAGAGATTTGGAAACTTTTGTGTCCTTACCTTAGTCAGCATCCCCACTTTTTCAAGATTCTCAGAGAAGTACCAAATTATGGTGTGATTTAGAGCTGAGCAACCTCAGAGTCAAAGCAGAGGTATAATGGTTTATCCCTGCTTTAACTCACAGGAACAGGACTTGTTTACATATTTTACTTAGGTCCTGGAACCATTGGTAGGATCAATCTGAGAAAAAGTGTCTTGCAAAATGATGTGGATATGGCTTGCATTGGCTGCTCAGAGTTAAACCAAGGGCTGTTATCTCTGGTGAGAAGGCTCTGCCTGAGGCAGATATTAATGCCCACTGGAAAGAATGGGTCAATATCCAACCTTGGTAATAAATTAATCGTGTTTTATTCCCAGTGATTTAGTATCTCTCCTAAATGCGCTTTGTGATTGGATTAACTGCATTGTCCCAATTTAATTTTTAATAGATTCCAAAATACACCAAAGAGAGAGAAGCAGGGGCATATAAAAACCTACTTATCACTCCAAGATCCAGTCCATTCTACTTCACCCCAGGGATTCCTAAGCCTCACTAGTTTCTCTGGCCGTCCTCGGTAATATACCTAAAAGATCCACAGCAAACAGAGCCTGAGCACTTCCATTATTCCAATCATCAAAGGGCAATTGCTTTTCAGATAGGATAAAACACGATTTGTACTTGAGTGATGCAGTCCATTACAATTTGCAATAGTTAAAAGACACCTAGATGCCTTCCACCCTTATTTTACATTATCCTGTGCCACCAAGTGAGCCATCAGCTGCAGCACTCACCATTTCATATAATGACAGCAACCTGCAAGGAAAATCATCAGCTACAAACCAGCAGAATATCTACATCCTCAAAAGCAGGAGACATTGCACAACACAGCAAGGTTGGAAGGAGGTTATCTGGCATGGACATCTGTGTAATGATTCCAGTTTCAGAGGAGCAGGGGTACCTGGGGCTCGCTCTGAAGATGAGACTCACAGCAGAGTTCATCAAAGAGGCTTTTAATCTTTTCCCATCAGCTCTGACTGGGAAAGTGCTTGGTCCCACCTCACACAACATAAACACGTGGGGAATGGTTGCCTCCTCTCCTGCTCCTCCTTTCTGTACCTTGAATTTTGGTAACAGCTTGGCCCACCTTTACACTTTGTTAGTACCATACAAGTGGCAGACTGCCCAGTGTGCTGCACACCACTACCTGTAACACAGCTTCTGACCTGTGTACTACAGGTACTTCCTTTTTCTTATGAATGTGTATAATTTTGGAACATTTTTATGGTCAGTCACTGAAAGACATCAGAAAGTTGAAGGTACTGCAGTGTTGCAACCCCAAACTGGTTTGCATGATGGCCCCAGAGAGGCTGGCTTACCTCCTCTGCTCCAGTGATAGAGTAAGCATGTCCTTTCACCAACTTCAGACTTGTGATTGCTTCTATTTCAGCTGTAGCAGTTATCTGGAGCAATAAAAGTATGCACATTTATGATATATATTGTGTATGAACTGAGCTTTCATAAGCAGATTAATATGGGGAAGATATCCAAAGTGGTGTGCATAATGAATACCGATATTCTTGATGCAAAGTATATTAAATTAAGGTGAGATCCACAGCAAAAGCTGCAGTTTCATGCCCTTTAATATGTGGTCTGAGCACAGAAGAAACTCAAGAATGTACAATGAGATCTAAATCTAAATCCAGTTCCCAGCTCAGGTGACAGACCCAGTCACGTGCAAAGATATGTTCACATGAACTTAGCTCTAGCCTGTCTCAGCCGAGATACAGGATATCAGAACTGGAACTCTGGTAATTCTATATGCCATAATGCAAACAAGATAATGAAACAGGATGTGAAAGGTGTGAAGTTTCCAAAACATGTTCAAACATCATCTGTAACTTGAGAGTGTTTGTATTACAGATGTCAGTAATCTTTAGGACTGAAAATCAAAGCCAGAACCAGACTACAGGCTACAACAAGGTGACTCGGTGAGTCTGCCTCTGGCAGTCGAGTGTCTGGAGCTGAAATCACACAAAATTTGAATTAGAAAAGATATTGAAAGGATGGAGTTCCAGAAGACCACTAGGCTGTTCACAGCTCTAAGTATTATCACATGCTGTCACGTAAATAGGGAGAAAGGATGAGCATTGGTTATTTAGAACCTTGTCCAAATTTTTTGATCAGTAAAGATCTCACATTAATTCAGTTTTCTCTTATATCAGACCTTCCTACCTATATCTTACATTGGTCTGGGCTTTTGTCACAGTATGGGCCAGAGCCCAGAGGAGAGGAGCAAGGAGAGTAGAGCTTTGTCAGCCTCTTACATCGATGGAGCAGCCGAGCAGTGACCCAGCTCTCAGGGCCTTCTGGATGATTTGGTACAGGTTTGAAGGAGCCCTGCACAGCTCATAGGACTCAGAGATGCCTCCAGTAAAATCCTCAAAGCCCTCCACAGTGGACCCTCCTGCTAGAGCTTCGTAAGAGCCATTCAACCTGGGGGAGAAATTATAAGAGCTATACAAGGGTCCATCTCCACCTGCAAGCACAAGGTACCACACAAACAAGGGTTTATCACTTAGTATCTCCGAATTTGGTTGGTCATCAATGTGACCTCGGGCAAGAAAATCCAAGCCCCTTCAAATACAGTTGGCAACACTCTTTATGGACCCAGAAGGAGCTGTAAATGCTGGGTGGGAGGGAGGCTGCCTTAGAATGAAGGGTGTTGTGGCTGACATCCCTGGTCTGGGCCACCAGCAGGGGCACAGCTCCAGCCCAGCCCCACTCACTTGGCGTAGGCTTTCTCCAGCAGTGCACTCCAGAACTCGCTGCCCTCCTCCGAGTGCACAAAGACCAGCTTCCCGTTCTTGGTGGGCAGCCTGTCGTCCACCACCACGTCCACCCACTCCCCATACTGCCAGAACTGAGGGAAAGAAGAAAATAAAAGGTGATGGAGGCTGGTGTGCCCACAGCACCTCCACGCTACCATCCTCCTACCCCTTCACCTGTCATCACCTCCCCCTGCATAAGCCACTGCAGGGTTTACTCCCATGCTGGATTCCTTTCCTTTGGAATAGAGACAAACTCCTCCCAGCTCTGTGGATCGTTCAGCAGGCTTGTTAATGCTGTATTAAATTTTGCTTATAGGAAATATTAACGGCATCTTGTTGTACATAGCATCAAAAACACTGTCTGAACATGTAAACTGAGCTTACATGGTGGACAGCCAGAAAGCCAGCATGGAGATAGGATACTCTGAACTGTCTCAAGGCTCAAACTTTAAGGAAAAAAAAAATAAAAACACCTGTAAAAATGCCTGTAAGGAGAGGTCATCTAAAGGGGAAGCACTCAATAGTGCTAATCCCTTCTGAAAATACTAGGAAATGTGTGAAACACTGCTAGTGCCAAATTTTGGCCTCAAATCTAGAAACATTTACTCCAGGATTTTCTGCATTCCTGAAAGGAGAGATGATAATTCACACCATAACACTTAAAGGCCAGCTGGTGGAGGGCTAGGTATGGGTCAATCCACACTGGTCCCACCTGAGCCTAGCCTCCAGTCAAAGCAGGCTGGCTAAATCCCAACACTGGCTCCACAGGCAGGGAAATAAAGGCAAAGCAGGGAGGGAAAGGGAAGAAGAAACAAGAACCACACCAGCCTGAATTCACTCTCAATAGCTGGCAGCACCAGAGCTTGGTTTTGGCTCATGCACCCTGATGGTTCTGCTCAGTATACAAAATCTTTATAACTCCCCAGAGCCCCATCAGCTGTAAAACAGCAGAACCTCACCAGTGAGCAGGTCTCATTTAACATTATTTAACTCTGTTCTTATATTCTTTTTCTCTCCCCCATCAATTTCACATACACACTCTAACTGTTGATTATTTCACGTGCTACAAACAAACAAAAAAAAAGCTGCTTCTAGTTAAATATGAGCATTTTTCCTTTTTTATTTTCAATCCCCTGATTATACAGGTACCTGGAAATGAAAGATTCCAGCATAGTCCTTCTGGAAACTCTGAGCCCTGGGGACAACACGGAACAGAATATCTGGATTCAAAGTGAGAGATGCAATGGCAGCTAGGAGCCAGCAATCACCTAAAAACACACATTGTAAGGCAGAAAAGTTCATTAATAACTCCATTAAGTCACACTCTCACCTGGACTGAAATGCCAGCACGAAGAGCTGTGCCAGACTCAGTCTTGGTTCAGCAACCCATTCTTGTTCTGCTATTTCTCTCTCTTGCCCATTTTCCACTCACCCAAACCACACAGGTATCCTGGGGCCTCTGAGGCTGACCATGGTAGTAATTTCAATGGTCCAGTCTGGACTTTGGTTTTTAATGAAGCTGTGAAAACAGGCTGCTTTACCTAAGCTTGTTAATGCCCTCAGGAGATCAAGAACAAGAAGGAGAAGGCATTAGAGGTATGTGGGTTGCAAAGTGTGGGCAGGATGGAGTTAATGACCCGTGGTACTTTAAGTAGACTCAAGCCACCACATCTGGGGCAGACATCTGGCAGACATCAGACTCCAGCCACCACATCTGGGGCTTAGGAGATGTCCAGGAGAGGGCAAAATCTCTGGGATGATAGAAGGGTGGTGGGACTTCTATTCCTGTCTTTTGGAGAAGATTCAGTGGATAGCAGGAACATTTATGGGCTTGTTCCTCCTTGGCCCTTTCTTTGAAGGTCTGAACTTGAACTTAGAGCTATTTTTAGAGATTTGCCCAGCAGTCCAATGGAAGCTGTAGTCTCCTGGGATGTTTGTGAGGAGACAAGTCCTTTCTTTGGCCCATTCCTTATTCTGGAAAGGTTGGGCTTGCCCAGCCCTCCCTGGAGGCTGTGTGCTTGCAGCTGGAGCAGTTTGCTGGGTTTGTTACCCATTTATTGAGGGTTGGAGGCTGGGTAAGCAAAGCCTCTGTCACACCAAAGGTGGTGCCCCGGGAAATGCTCTGACTCATGGTGTTTGTGCACTGCAAACAGCAGGAGGAACTTCTGTGATTCTGTTTTATTTCTGAGGTGTGCAGAAAGCCTAGCAAAGCAAGACAAAACTGCTCTGAAGGTAGTAACATTTTCCTGGTTTCCTGAGGATTATCTGTGCCAAGACATAGCTCCTTTGGCGGGTGCATATTCTGCAGAAGGAATTGGCATCACAGCTCTGGCTTCAGAGGAAATAAGCCAGTTGAGAAACCAAGGAAAGAGCTTAATCTGCAGCAAGGTTGAACATCCTAGAGCAGCAGTTAACTCTTCACATTGACTTGGGATTTATGATTTAATGCCGTGGTGAATTCAAGTGCAAAAGCAGGATGAAGGGACTTGCCAGGTGCTCTCTGCTGCCCATACCCCATGGGAGGTACCCAGATGGCTCCTGTGAGCTGCTCTGAGGAACCTCTGTGGAGGAGTGTGATGACCTGCAGCCACCTGAGCTGGCTGATCACTCTGTGGCTCCAAACCCACGATGTGCAATATGACAGAGGTCTGCCTGTGGTGGCAGTTCAGGCCCTTCTCAAGAGGAGGGAAAATCCATTCTTAGAATGTGAGGTGCTGCTTGAGCCTTCCCCCAGGATCCTCTGCCTTATCTTGGCTGCCACATTCAGAAAAGAGCTTTCAAGCTGGAAGGGGACAGACAAATGCTTGGATTGCCTGCTTCTCCCCCATCCACCTGCATTTTTCATGAGAAGAGGTTAAAAAAATTTGTCCTGCTCATCTTATACAAGTGAAATTTGAAGAGGAAGTGAGAGGCAGGTTAAATGCTACTTTGCAGAAAAGCTGTTTGAGGCAAGAGCTCTTAGTTGAAAGATAGTATTTCTTTTGCAGAGAAGGAGATAAAATAAAAGGATTGTGACGTGTTTAAAGTGGAAATAGGGAAAAATTGATGCTCTGCATATAGAAAAGAAAGTCCAGAAGCCTCAGACTATAGAACATCTATGAGCAAAAACCTTCTCAGGGGGGATCAGCTTGATGGCCTGGAAGTTTTCCTCCCAGCCTTAGGTACTTACGTATAAAATAAGCAAAATTATCAGAGCACAAGGTGTGGGGAAAAAAAGGCTTTAAGAACATTCTTTCCTAAGGAAACGTAGATGCAGGAAAAAAATGAGACTGAGAACACTCAGATCTGCTTTGTAGCTATTTCTTTGAGGCTTTTCTTGGTACAGCATATGCCTTAAGCTGTTATAATTTCTGTTTTCCTTGAAGAGGTAGAAATAATGGTGATAAGTCTGGGGAATGGATTTTCAGAGGAGGAAGATGAAAAGCTGTATCAAGTCAGAACTGAAATCCTCATTTTTTCTGATGCTCTGGCTGTCCCTGGCATGCTATGAAGTGCAGAAGATTGTTTCTGAGAAGGTGGCAAGGTGGGTGTCCCTGGTGTTCCTGTTGTGTCCCTCCACCCTGTGAGACCAGAGAAGACCTGCAGCAGTGACAAATTGGTGCTCTCCCAGTGTGCAACATCTGGAATGGTTTCCCCAAAAATCCTGGCCAGGATTTTAAAGCCAGTGAGTGAGAAACTATTCCAGGTTTTTCTGAGGATGGTGTATGTTGGATGAACAATCAGGCAGAAGATTTGGTAAAATGAGGGGGGTTTCCTTAAATATGTTGTTTCCTTCCTACCTCAGAACTAAACAATTTCAGAATCTCAGCCCAGAGGATGCCAAATGCAGTGTGACGTGGGTTAAGGCACCTTTCTTACAGCGTGAATTAACTCCTTAGCACTTGGGAGAGTGTGTGTCCTGGGTGCTGCTGCCTGTCTGCATCACACCAGTGCAGTCTGACCTCCCAGGGAAGCATTTCAGGGCATGCCTGAGAAGAACTGTGCTGGAAGAATTGCAGTGGTGAACTTGGCCTTAAAAGCAGCCATGCCTCCCTTGAGCACTGCAGAGTCCTCTCTCCAAACCTTTCTTTCCTGAGCCTGGAATCTTTGCCTAAGCTTGTGCCAACCAAAAGGAACCAGCTGGGAGTTGGTTGCTGCACAGTAACTTGATAAAAATGGCAGTGTGTCTGAATATAGATGGCTTGGGGGCATCTTTGTAGGGCAGAGATGCAGGACACTCAAGCTCCTGTGATATTTACTTTCAGAGGATGCAGGAATCTGTCCACATCAAGGAGCTTCCATGATGGAGCCTAAACTGCTCAGTTGGCCTCTTACCTTCTGGTACACCATAGTGGCATCCTGGCCTATTAATAAGCCTTCCCAGCCCTACTGGATAATACATGACTGGTTTTAAAAGAGTACAATTTGAGGCTTCTTGTTCCCTTTTTCAAATTTCAATGTCACTTTGGCAGCAGTGAGTTTCAGAGTATAGTTTGTGGTTGTGCCTACAGGACAGCACAAGGGCACAAGCTCCCCAGAAGGGCACCTTATGTAGGACCCTCAAAGTTGTTCTGGTTCAGCTGCAGGTTATAAGTAATCTTTCACACTGTGAGGAAACTATTTTATTCCATTCCTAAAAAAGGATATTTTTTTTTGAGAAAGAGAAAAAGAGGCCAATTGACCAACTAATTAGAACGTATTTCAAATAGGCTCACAGTCAGAAAAGTGACAATATCAAAAAGCATTTCTGCTCACCATATGGGTTTAAAGTTGCAGCATTTCAGCTTATAAAAATAACTATTTTTTAAAAAAAACAGCTTTCTCAATATTAGCCTTCCAAGGCCAAATCACTTATGGATGCATATCACTTCTTCTGTTCAGTCTCATATTTCATGAACAAAAGTTTCAGACAAGTGCCAAATACAGTGTTTGTAATCCAGCTTGATTTCTGGATCTGAAGTCATTTGAAATGGTAGTAAAGTGAAATTTTCGTGGGTTTGTTTTTGGTTTGGTTTTTTTTTTGCTTTTTTTAAAATTTAATCAATCCTGACCTTGAGTTTGTGGTGGAAAGGGTAAACATGAAGCTTACTTATTTCCTGTATGTGTGTATATGTATATAAACACACAAGTGTGAGATCTTGGAGAATTACTTTGACTTTTAGTGCACTTGAAATAGAATCCCTTGCTTCTCACAGATGTCCTGAGTTGGCTGATGCTCCCAGTGCTAGCCAGGCAGCTCCTGGTTTACAGAGATAATTAAATTGCTGCAGCGAATAAGGAATCCTTGGTGACCCGGCAGCTCAGCGACTCCTCCGTATTGATGATGTTTACCCAAGCATGCTCCACTTGCAGAGGCCATAAAATAAAGGAGAAATTTGATTCGTTTCAGTTGCTCCAGAGCTGTGCTCAGTTTCTGTTTAGCTACCATCAAAGTGTCTGGACACAGAGCATCTAAACTCTCCTTTGACTTCGAGATGCTAAGTTTCAGCCAGAAGTCCAAGTGTCTGGTTCCAGGATGCAACTGGACAGCACAGAGGCATTTCTGTCCTGACTCTGCTCTGGCTTGTTGCTGTTTCAGCAATGCCTGGTGTTCAGAAAGGATCCAAACACAATGCTGTGGCTTCCTGGATTGCCAAGCAGCTCTGACTCTCAGCTTTAGTCTCTGCTGGAAGCCCTTGTTCAGAGCTTGTAGTACCTGGGGCATCACACCAGAGAAGAAAGGAAGCACTGACCCTCTAGTTTATAATTTATGGCAGTGCAAGTTGCCTCTGCTTTGAGATTTCTAAAGACTTTCTGAGGTTTTCTATGGGAATTAATTTTGTTCTGCAGCTGTGTACAGAAAGGCAAAAGAGAGTCCAGCAAAGGAACAGGTTTTCTTCTCCTCGGGGTCTCGGAGTTGTTAGTGAATGTTTTTTTTCTATCAATGGGATATATTTGCTAGAAACAGGATCTCCAATATCCCTGAGCCCATGGGATTGAATGTCAGAAGGGCCATGTATTAATGTCTACAACAAAATAAGAGAACAAGCCCAGTGCTATTAAGTTCTCTCCTG
The DNA here is from genome assembly GCA_013400855.1 of Buphagus erythrorhynchus. Taxonomy (NCBI): domain Eukaryota; kingdom Metazoa; phylum Chordata; class Aves; order Passeriformes; family Sturnidae; genus Buphagus; species Buphagus erythrorhynchus. The sequence goes on from VZTT01066813.1 coordinate 19,752, forward strand.
CCTACAACCACTTCAAAGGCTCCCTCAACAGGTATCAGATCTATCTCAGAGCTGTCAGGCTTTGGTTTGTTCTCCAGAATACCTCTAATCTCCCCAAACCTGCCTGTAGGACAAGGCATGCTCAAAGCACACGTGGGGAGGGCTGCTGGGCTGGTGTGAACTGGTGCATTTGCCTTGGCTTCAGGGAACTCCTCCAGCTGCCAGCCCAGCAGTGCCTGGGAGCTGCCTGCCTGGAGAGGCCTCTGGGCATTCAGAACAAAAGGCAACTCATGAATATAAATAGTGTGGATCTGGAAAGCTAATATTAAACTGAGGGGGTTTCAGTACGTTTTATATTATTTAAATTGAATTTATGCCACTTACTTCTTAAGAACTTCTGCAAACAGTCCTCGGGTTAACTTATTCAGATAGCAGCAAGAAAACTTCATAAGTCACCTTTAATAACTAAGACTATGTGACTACATTTCAAGTTGTTACTAGGCCATCAAAAAGACATGGTTCAAAGGTCATTTAAAACATTCAAGACTTTCAAGTCCCCATCAAACTTCCCAAGCTGATATTCATCTAGCTTATGCTGTTGTCAAAGAAAAAAGTTTAATGGAGTGAGACCAGCTCTGGGTTTTCTTGTTCCTTTTGTTCATATAAACCCAGACCTGCAGTGCTATTTTTAAAAGAAAAGAAACACATCAGAGAATATTATCAAAAATAGGCTCTATTTCCCGAAAGGACATGTTACCCAGTCACACACGTGGCTTATGTAAATATGTAATCAGGGTCTGTTTCCAAGAGAAGTGCTTTACATGAGGGTTTTAGTAACAAGGACTTTGATATTCAAAGTATTGGATCAAATACCAAAAAAGCTTAGTATGCCTCAGAGATGTAAAGCAAATACCTGAAGGCTAGAAGGGAAGTCCCATGCCTGCAGTTTATTTTTGTGAAGGGTCAGTGTGCATAGAAGCAATTGCAAGCAGCCTTGCAGAAACAAATTGGATTCTCTTCCATTATTTTTTCTTCTTCTTCTTTTTCTGTATTTTTTTTTTTTGTTTTGTTTTGTTTGGTTGGTTGGTTGGGTTTTTTTTTTGTTTTGTTTGTGTATGTGTGGGAGAGAGAGAATGACAGAGAGGGAGAGAGAGAAAGAGAAAATCGAGCTCCTAACAATAGCAGAATCAGATCTTGGGGCTTTTCTTCTAGGTTTGGGATAGTTTTCAGGACCAGCCTTTGGGTTATTGCCCACTAAAAGCTGTCTTGGAAAAACCCAGAGCAAGGCACCATCCCCAGATTCACAGGAGGTTTTGAGATCTAGTTCTGTTGTTACCACTATGTGATGGATTTTGGCACTGATCTCTGGAGAAAGCCCATTTAGCACAAGGGACCAGGACTCCACAGAAATTTTCAGCAGGTGACAGAACCAGAAAAGGGTTCAGGGTATTTGTATTCAGTTTCTAGGCTAAACACAAATAATGCACCAGCCTCTTCTAGTTTAAGAACAGATAATATTTTTTCAGTCCTATAGCTTGTAAACTGTCTGGGAAAATGAGGTTTTACTTCAGGTGTACGTTCTTAAATTTTTTTTATGCCATTATAGAAACTTTCCAAATAGGACATGACAAGAAATGTCACTTTTACTACTTCTATGAGCCATTCTCCTGAAATACAGTAAGTGATTTCCCCATACTCTGTTCCAGCATCCACCAAATAAATATCCTGGAGCAAGTATATGATTGGGCATCTTATTTTTCACATTTGGAGTACAAGCCCAGGGATTTGGAGTACACACCAGGGAATTTTTAGCAATTGCTTTAATAGTGCTGTGTTTACAAGAGCAGCACTGGTGTTATTTATCGCCAACGACTTGCAGAAATTGTTTCAATCTCATTTGCACAATGGATGTGCTGGAAGACCAGTGAGGTCAGGAGTGCTGCAGTTAGCAGCACAGAAGGGAGAAAGGTTGATTTCTCTGTGTCTAATCTATCAAATTCTCATTACAAGAGTTTCAGCCTTCTCGATGCAGCCAAGGGTTTGCTGCTGCTGTCCTCTGCAGCTGGATCTTACCAGCAGGCAGGCAGGGAAGGCAGCAGCTGCAGCAGCTACTCCCAGGGGAATGCAGTCCCCCTACAGCTCCCTTCTGGCCACTTGCACAGCAGCTCTGTTTGACCAAAGGCAAGCACTGCAGAAAAGTGGGTAAGGAAGGGTTTTTTGTGATGGATGTCTGGGAGAGGATGAGTGCTGCCTGAGAGATACTGCCTTTGCATCAGGCCCTGATTCAGGGAGCTGAGCAGCACTGCTTTTTTTGTTTGTGTGGCTGGTTCCTGGTTGCTCCTGTCCCTGCTCACAGCTCTACATGGATGTTGTTCAAGCAGAAAGGAGGGTTCTGCATGAAGGGCTTGGAACAATTTGTTTGTTGTGGATGGTATTACAGAGTTTACATTCTCTGTTCATTTCTTTCTGATATGGTCTTTGTTCCTAACTCATACTTGGACCATCCTGCTTGATGGCACATCACAGACCCAGCCCCTCTACTAAACCAGTTCCTGCTCTGTTCCTTGGTTGTTGTGTATTTGTTTTGTGTGAAACTGAGGCAGGAATTTGCTCTGCCTCCCAAATAAAAGAACCTAAGGACTAGGCTACAGCAAAAAACTTCCCTGGTGTCCCACTCTCTTGCCTCAGGGCAAGGGCTCCCATGATTAGGTTGGCATTCACCTCTGTCTTAAGAGGTCAAAAGCAAACCAGTTTTCTGTTCCACATAATTACTTCCTTCCTCCAGGAGACAGTTTGGTGTCTTCCAATTTTGACATAGCTCTTACAAGCCCACATATACCCTGTCTCAGGCAGCAGTGTTGGTTTGTGAGTCCTCTTCTTGGCTATCTGTCCCTCCATACTATGTCTGGGAGATAGCCAATAAAATGGTCCAGGTATCAGGAGTTTTTAAATAAAGCTTCATTTCTTTTTCTTCTTCCAAAACAAAATTCAGAAGCACTATACATACCCAGCTCTCCTTGGCAGACATCTGTTCGGGTAGCTCCTCCAATTATAAACTGAGGGTTGGCACATAACTCCTGAAAAGACACAATTTAAAAGTTTGCATCACCCTTTCTTGTCTGAAAAGTTCCCTTTTCTTGTTCCTTGTTTCAATACTCAAAAACTATTAAGCACTTCGAACATTTCTTTAAAATTATATCCTTTCTCCTCTGTCTGATTAACACGGTCCCAGGACAAAATTTCTTTATTAAATTGAGGGCTGCATGTATTTTTTTTTTTTTAGGCAAATCCTGATGCCCTTTGCTACTAGGCACTGTCAGTGATACTACTGGGAATTTTTCTACTGTGGAGACAGAGGTGAAAATTCACCTCAGCATTTATATCTGACTTCATCTTGCTGAGATTTTGGTTCAAGCAGCACAGATGGGTTTGTGACTGTGGCTGCTGCCTGTGCCACTGGAGCTGTGCTGAGTTTCCAGTGCCAACAACGTGGAGGATGCTCCCCCACCCTGACCCTGCTTCCTGGGAGGCCAACCACACAAATGCTTTTATTAGCAACAACCCCCCTTTCTTCCTGGCCCTTTGGGGCCAGCCAAGTGCATTATGGCAATGACTGTCACTCTTATCCCAATCCTGAGCTCTCCAGCAGCTCATGGGCTATATTAGGAAGTCATTATTGTCTCTCTAGAGACAAAAGCCTTTTCTCTTTTTCTGAGAATTTTCCATGAGCTTCTGGATGGCAGCAAGGAGCAGTTTATAGGAAGCCTAATTTGGAAGCAGGGTTGAGGACAGTTTAGGCAGTCGCTGGCTCTCCTCGAGAGCAGCAGTTGTCAGCTCTGAGTATCCCATGGAGAGACAGAGACAACCCAGGACTTCTTGTATATGATGAAGAGCCAGTTTGTGAATCTTCCCTCCAGTAGGAATCATCTCAGCTACATCCTTTTGCTTCTGTCAAGTGGAGAGGGGTCCAGCAGTAGGTTACCCACCACATAGAAGAAGGTTTTGTGTAATATTTTCTCTTCTCCCTGCAAAGTGCTGCACCTGATGTCAGTCTGTTGCATATGACTTATTACTCATCCAGATCCCTGTCCTTCCTGAGCCACTCCCAAGTGCCACATGCACCTTTCACATAGCTGAGTTTCCCCTCAGGGGTCCCATGGGCTGGTTTCTGGCAGGCAGGGCTGGGATATTTAACCCTGTTGGATGTCAGCCCTCAGTTATTCCTTAGCCTGCTCTGCTTGTGGCTGTGTCTCTGCCCACAGCAGGCTCAACATTGTTCCTGTATGAGAAACACAAGTCTCATTTAATGAGTTTTCTGAGGCTGATCTTCTCCAAGGATAGGCAAAGCCAAGAAACACATCCATGGTACTTGTTGAGGTAACATCCAGGTGCCAGAGTGAGGTGCTGATGGATAAATGGGGTTGCCAGGGTTATTAAACCTGGAGTTACTAAGCCTGCAAGTTTCTGTTTCTCACTTTTCAGGTGAAAAAATAATAAAGCCTCAAAATTTTCTGTTTTTCTCATTCTGCTTTCCTCCACCAGATGGAGGTAAATAATGTGGGGGGAGAGGAATCCCTTTTTTTTTTTTTTTAATATTTCTTGATGTTCTAAAATGACAAAAGAGAAGAAAGTGGGGACAGAAATAAATGACTGAAAAATGAGAGTGCAGAAAAATCTCTGAAGCCCTTATTTTGTTACTTTAAAAAAAAATCATCATCTAATCTTTGCTGATGAAAATTACTTTCTTAGAATCAGAGGCCATTTCTAGGATATACGTATTTAGGTAACAACATTTCCAGTCAGTTGCTATTTAACTGCTACAGGCAGCTTGAAGTCAGGCAGAGGATTTTATTTAGGTATTAGCCTGATTTCCTGAGGGGCACAGTGGCAAGACCTTGGTGTGGGTGCTGTTACAAATGATGGCTCCTGGGGTGGCCCATGGTCTGGCTGGATATATGTGAAATCCAGCTCTGGATTTCACCCCAGACTTGTAGCTCTCTGAAGCTGGGACGGATAGGGAGAAAGCAGGCTGCCATGAAGCAGTTATAGGATTTCCTGCTTTATAACAGGCTTAGAAGATGATTCCCACCCCCTTTCCAACCTTGCTGCTACCATGGAAGTAAAGCAAGATAGAACTAAGAAAAAAGACATACAGGAGCAGTGGATTCCAGCTCACCAGTGATTTAACCTGGATGTTGAGCTGGGCTTTGGTTAGATTTGAGCCCAGTGAAGTACACTTATTTCAGTCACAGAGCACTCTTACCGTGGGGCGCTTCCAGACTATCCCCCGAGTTTTGAAGGAATATGGTCCCAGGTCCCGGTAGCCCAGAGCAGAAGGACAGGCTGGGAACTCTTCATCCTTGAACAGTGTGCCATTCTGCAGGCACTGCTGCTTCAGGGCTTCATAGTCCTGCTCCAAATACTTGATGGCATTCCTGTTGGATCCGAGCCCATCCGCCGCTGCTCGCTCCTGGCACAGTCTCGCCGTGACCCTGGACATGCTGCCCACCCTTCCAGTGTGTGCTGCAGCTCTGCCTTTGCCTCTGGGGCAGAGAGAGCAGCTGGATGTGGGCAGGCAGCAGGCTCGGGTGGAGCCAAGGGCTGCCCAGTGCTCCAGCAGCCCTGCAGGGAGAGGCACCAGGAGAGCAAATATGTACAGGGGAGATGGGTGGGGATCCCACGGCTGGGGTTATGGGCACTGCCTGCTGCTACATCCACGGTATTTGCCTTATTTGTTGTCACTTTTTAAAGTACTCTTTTAGCAAGAAGCTGGGAGAACATTTTGCTGGCACACCTGTTAACAGATAGAAGGAGACTGTGTGCATTCCGTGTGCTGAAAGTCAGGTTTAAGGATCAGTCCTTTAAAAATCCAAGTGAAGATGATTCAAGACTCCTTTCCTCCTTCTGAAATTGGACTCTATGCTGTTAGAGGGTTGTGCAGCCACAAAACCTGCAGCTGGATATCTATTGCTACAGCTGACATGGCTATGGAGATGCCATGGAGTTTTAAAGCTAGGGAAAATTGAACCCACTTCTGGCTTAAACGACAAGCTTTCTTACAAAGACCCCTCTCTCTGGTACTCTCAAAGCAGTATGAATTTATAATTTAATTTATCAGCAAAAAAGTTGTGAAGTTGACAGAGCTAGAGCTGGCCACTTGCAGAGGGCAAGGATACAACACAGGAACACGACCTAGGCCAAAAATGGGAAATTGTTTCCTCAGATAGGAGGGAAGCTGGTAAGCCCTGCTACCACTCTCCAGTGACTTCTCCTTGGGCAGAAGTCATTAAAATGCCCCCATCTGTAAAAACAGGGTCTCATCTCAGCTACTGAGAGATTACCCACCATATTTACAGTCTTCTGGTGCTGTTTCCTACATATAAAATATTTACAGGCAGAAAACAAAGAAAGCCTTGGGTGCAAAAGGCTTTATAGACCTTAGGAAATAGTGGTTCCTGCTCTTGTAGGAGAAAAACTCCAGTTCTACCCTAGCAACCCCATTTTGTACTGACACAGGGGTCCATAACTCCCTGGCAGGGTGGTTTTAGCCTTTGCAGGTTTAGGAACTGAGGGAGGAAATATTTTCCATGGAGCACAGCTGCTCTCTGCTGTCAACCTGTGTAATGGCTGGGATTCCTCAGCAAAGCCACCCATGTCCAGCTGAGAGCTGGTTAAACAGTCACTTTGTGTGCCAAGGAGCATGTTTGATGACTACCTCTAGGTAAATTTAGACAGAAGGTGTGGGGAAAGGAAGAGAGAATTTTTAAGGAATGAAACCTGGTGAGATAAGGAGTGCAAAGAGAGGCTAGCCGGGTTGCTTGTCTGCAAATATTTGAAGAGAGTGAATGCAAAGGAGGAAATAAAATGACTTGGTCCCTTCCAGGCAGTGAAGGCTGGGCTGAGGGAATTAATATACCAGTTACCCCAAAATTAAACTAATTCTGTTGAAATTGAGTAAAGGAAAAGGGTGGCCAGCATTTTATCCCTGTTGCATTTCAGTACTTCCAGGCATGTCTGTGTACTGAACCAGAGTGAGGAGTGGAATAACAAAAGGTTGAGGCAAGGGTCTTTTCTTTCCAGGGTGGATTTGTTTTCCTGTCAAATAGACCCACTCAGGAGTACCAACCTTCTTTGCTCATGAGGCAGAATACTTTCTTTCCCCATTCTGCATCAGTGCCTTGTGCTGAATTTTCCTCTCTTCCTGTGGGAAATGGGAGGAACGCTCCCATTTTGCTGTGATTGCTGTAAGCTGCAAATTTGGCAATGTTGTTCATGGAAAAGCATGGTGCTCTAGCAACTGGAAAAGGTCATTTTGAACAATGGGAATATTTTGTTTTCCATGTACTTTTCCAGACATACTCTTGATATGCTGTGTGCTCTGTAGCTCCAGCTGCCACTAGATGTGAGCAGGCACAGCAGGGGTGAACCCTTGTGCATCACCAGAGTGTAATAGAGAAAAACAGATGAAAGGTAGGAGCACCTCCCCTGTGGAGACAGGCTGAGAGAACTGGGGTTTTTCAGTCTGGGGAAGAAAAGGCTCCAGGAAGACCTTAGAGCACCTTCCAGGTCCTAAAGGAGGCTACCAGAAAGCTGGAGAGGGAATTTTTACATAGTCTATAGTGATAAGACAAATGGGAATGTATCTTCAGACTGACAGAGGGGAGGTTTACATGAAACATTAAATAGAAATTCTTCACTGTAAGGATGGTGATGCTCTGGAACAGGTTTCCCAGAGAGGTTGTGGATGTCTTATCCCTGGAAGTGTTCAAGGCCAGGTTGGATGAGGCTTTGGGCACCCCATCGTAGTGAAAGGTGCCCCTGCCCATGGTAGGAGGGCTGGAACAAGATGACGTCTTCTTAACGTCTCTTCCAACACAAACCATTCTATAATTCTATATTGCAATCAGATTTTAATAATTAATTTCAGTTTTCACATTTGGAAAGAGGCTGAGGACAACCCTTTTCTCTGAGGGAGGCTTGGACCAGGTGGCCACCCAGTGTTTTCACTGAATCTATTTGGTTCTAGTGATCAGTCACAGCACTTCAAATCCATTTTCCAAGCTTGATTAGCAGCATCATGATTTATGATTTATTTTGTGTAGAATGTGATACACAAGCACCACCTAGAGGATATAAAGAAGAGGAGATGATGAGGACTATTGTTGACTACAGCAACCATTGTATTATAGGAGAAAAAAAGTTTTAAGGTTCTTCATGACTCAAATCTGCTGCTGAAGTGGCATTAACCCCTAGGATTAATAGTTATAATAATTATTCTGACTTTTGTTGCTTCTGGGATTGGCATATTTTTGCCTGGCTCTACTCGCTTTCCTTTTCCTCTCCCCCTTTCTTGATGATAGCAAGAGGATGAGAGGAGTAAGGAAGAACCAATTAAACCAGAAAAATGCATCACCTTGGGTTTCAAAGAAGGGACTGAAAATTCCATGCAGTCAGGACTGTTCTGTTTATGGGGAAATCTTTAGAAGAAAATAACTGCCAATTACCCAGCAGTTTCAGACACACTTCTGATATAGTGCATTAGAGAGAAATGAGAGGGCTCTCCTGTACTGCAGCATTTGGCTAACGAGGATGAAATCTGCTCTGCTGTACTGTAGACCCTGCAGCACGAAAACAGATCAGTTTCATTCTGAGAACTTGCCTTCTCACATTCTAGGTGTATGGGTCCCTACTCACCCTATTTCTGTAAAAATGGAGCGACTATCAATAGGAAGACCTTTGGGAGCTACAAAAGTTCCTAAATGTTTGTCTCTAAGATTGTTGTTTTAGAGGTTGCAATATTTTATCCGAGTGTTTGGGGAGGGAAGGGTTGCTACAAGCTGCAGCCTGGCAGGTTCCCTCTTGGGAAACCCATCTGAAATTAGCTCTGATCCTGCTTGGTTGTTTTGTAACAGCCATAAAATTGCTGGTGCCTGAGGAGGAGGAAGATGATATCCTGCAGAGGTAATGCCTGCACCCCACACGTGAAGCTCCACAACACGAGTTGGGCTGATCCAGAATGATGGTTCAGCACTGGGAAGGATAGCTGGATTTTGCAGGATGACCCAGGTCTTCCTGACCCCTCACACTGAACTGGCCAGGGCTGGAACCACCTTGTGATGTTGGGGAAAGCTCAGTACCTCTCCAGATCCCAGCCTCAGACACGAAAGCAATTCCTTTCCTCATGAAACATCACGACTGCTACTGCAAGCCTCTTCCCCTGGGAAAGCACCCTCATCCTAATGAGGATGGGGCAGCTCCTGGGAAGGAGAACAGGAGCCCAGAAAGTGCATGGGCCCATTCCTCCCTTCCTGAGCTGTTGGCCATTTGTTCCTCACTATCCTTGTACAGTAAAAGGACAGAGGAGCAAGAGGGAGGAGGGATGATGCAAGACAGAGCAGCTCTGAGTCACTCACAGTTGCTGAGTGTGGGCATACAGAAAGACAAGCCCATCCTGTCTGAAACTCCATGCTGTGAATGGCAGCTGGATGCTCCTTATCAGGAACGAGCTGCTGCAGCAACAGCTGAAACCACTCACTTGCAAAATGTGAGAGTTGGTGACTTCTTTGAAGAGCTGCAGGTGTCCAGGGAGATTAAGAAGAAATCAGATTTCTTTTTCCTTTCTGAAATTGCCTGGTTTTAGGGAGACACAAGTGGGTAACTATTCGTGGAACTGCTACTTCCACTTAAGAGCGTTACACTGGTCTCACAGTCTAATGGAAATCACTTCTTTCTTTAAAGAAAATGGGCATATTGTGTGACTATGTAGAAAATGAAGGAACTGGCTCACGTAGTGAGTCAAAAGAACTTAATTCCCTCAGACTGTGGACTCCCATCCACATCTACTACTAGGCTGGAAGTGGAAGTAGTTGACTTGTGGACTTACCTGGCTGCAGAGCACTTTGTGGGTGGGTGCTGTTCACATGGCTGCTGGGACAGCCAACTTCCCAGACAATAAGGTAAATTCTGGATTACACCAATATATCCTTGTCCTGTCATTAAACCACATGGGACAGTATGGTCCCTATATGTTTGGGACCAACCTAACAGACCTGGGTGGCAAATATACATCTTCCCTACATTGCCCAGGTACCTCTCCCATGGCTAATTGAATCCTTGCTGGTTCTGTTTCTTTCTGGCTTTGTTCCTTTCTGTTCCTCTCCTCTTCCATTTGGCTCAGTCAATCCTCATTGCACCACAGAGACTCTAAGAAAGCTCTGGTAACTCTGACTGAGCAGAGCAGCCACATAAGAGTCTTGCACACGCTTGGTCTTGATCATT
>VZTT01066816.1:15472-30189 GCA_013400855.1 Buphagus erythrorhynchus
TAAATCCTTTCAAGTACTGCCACATGTACTATTTAATTATCATTAATTTATAATTTATAATCTTTGCATAGGAACCTGTATTTCTATTATAGTTACTTGTTTTTAATTAAAATTAATGCAAAATTTGGCATATGTAAACCTCCTAGCATTATATACAGATATAATTATTTATATAAAAAGCTAAATCTCTCCTTACTGTGTGAGATAAAAGGACCTTTAACAGTAGGAATGTTATCAGCCACTGGTGACCAACTGTCTTCTCCTCAATAATTAAAGCAGAAAGTAAATGTACCCAAATTTAGCCTTTTTAACCTCTGCAGTTATGCAGACTCTGTACTGACTGTAGACACTAGTGAAAGATACTGGCAAAATGCCAAGGACATTTCTCTCAGTCTTAAATAAATACCATAGAATTGTAATCAACATATTGTGTGAAGATCCTGCTGAGCTATATTTATTTTCATAATGAGCATTTTTAAGCATTTGAAATAGAAATCAAAATTCTAAATAATTTTTATAAAGGATCAAAAACAACTGAAATAGTCCAATATCTGCCTCTGAAGGTTTGCTTTTGTAAACAACTATGGTCAAAATGAGCTTTCCAGATAAAGTTATTAATTCTTTCATTCTGCTGAATCTTCATAGGGTTTTGAATCAGTGGTCTAGGGACTAATGGTTGTAATTGCATGANTCTTTGCAGCATCAGTCCCTGGGGAATGGGCATGAACTGAGTTTTAGGCTTATTCTCTGAAGACAATTCAGACTTATTTATGCCTCGGTAGGGTTCCATTTACAATTGCTCTGGAACCCAGTGATGTACTAAGGCTGGAAGGAATTTTGTGGATTAAGGCTACTGTAGTATGTGTCTTTATTTTCAAAACATGTCCTGGTTGTATCATTTTTGAAAGATTGGTGAATTTGCAGAACAACTTGAAATGAGACTGACCAGCTGGCCTAAAAGATTTATCACCAGGAGGTTCATTAGCATCTCCCTTTCAGTATTGCATCCAGTTCCCTCATTTTGTTGCAGCTACAAAAAAAACCGACAATGCTCAAACAGAGCTCACTGTGTGTGGTGTTAAGTGACCTCAGCAAGCATATAGTCCAGATTTTTAAATAAATGTATAGGTCTCAAGATAATGAAAAACTTCATGCTTTCTAGCAGGCATTGGCAACTACCGTTAAGTGCTTTGGAAAATTCTTTAAAGCATGTATCTATGTTGCAAAACACCTAAATACCTCTTCACTTAAGTAAATAACCTATCATACCTGTATGAGCTACTATAAACTCCTCAAAATCAAAGGCAAAAGAAGCATTAAGGGCAGCATTTGAACAGGCTGTGGATTAGAGATGCCTCTGCAAATGCAAGGGGTATAGAGCTGAGATACTCAGCAGAAGAGATTAGAGCATGGTGGCGTAGTTATATCTGGTATATCTCCCTGCTTTCATCAGCTCGTGGCTCGCTGTTCTCCCTAGGGCAGACAGCTTGTCACCTCAATTTAGGAGACAGCAAGGTGTCAGTAAGATTTGGCTCACTGAGACTTGCCCTTGTCGATTCAGTTCTTGCTTTGGGGACTCTGTGTTTAAATGCTCATTAAGAAGGTTTTACATACTTTTTTCTCCATTTCAGATCTATTACAAAATTAAAATACTGTTTGGGATTTAGTTCACTAAGTTATCATTTGTAAAACTCTCCCTCCCCCCACCCACACTTTCTTTCTACAGCTCTTTAGACATGCCATTTTCCTTTATTGGCAGCAGACCTTCTAAGGTTCCAAATGAATAGCATTTAAAATGTTTTGTCATCTCACATATCTCTGTGAGTTTCTTTTAGTCAGTTGGGTGTTGATAGAATTGGTTAAACCCTCACTTCCCACTGTCAGTTTATTAGATGATAACAGTGGTAGTTGGTGGTTTCAAACAAAGGATGCTGAAGTCAGCAGAAAGAATCCAATCCCTCTGAGAAAATGGATATTCAGAAAATAGTGTCTTACCAAAGATGCATCACTAATTTGTCAGAAGTGGAGTCAACATGCATTATCTGCTATACATAGGCTAAAACTGCTGTTTGAAATTTACCTGGGCAATAAAGGGAAGAAGACTTAGCCAAAAAGTAAATCATTGAAAGTATTAGAGTGGGAAGATTCCTACCCATCTAAGCTATCTAAATGTTTTTCCCCAAATAAACATGTTGGAAGTTTCCAGGAAAACACTGAATAGTTATTTCAATCACAGCAAGCTATGAAAACAATGGTAAAAATTTATTCCACTTGCAAGTCAGCACCAGTACTTTCCTTCATTTTGGGTGACACAGTGCTACAGTTGTTACCTGTAGTAGACACTGTGCAGTGTTGGTAAAGGAAGTCTCCCTTCCCAGAAGGGCTGTGATGGAAATTATTTTGGTCCTTCTCTGCTGACTGACATGGTTTTATGATCCAGTTATTAATATTTCTAGAGTGATGCCTCTGCCTGAATTAAGGTGCAAATGAGACCACATGCCAAAGTCAGTGATATGGTTTTTATTTAACAGAAAATGAGCGAGAGAGACAGAGAGAGAAAGAGAAAAGTAGAAGAGAAGTGAGGGGAGGGAAAGAGAGCAACAGAGACAGATTATGTAGAAATATCGCCAGTGGTGGCCCATTGATTCTCTTCATCTGGCCTTCTTACTGTTGAGGGTACCCCCCAAAAAATAGAGTCTTGTGGATTAATATATGTTCAAACCACATGGGAACACCCAGGTACCTCCCCTGGAGTGAGAGCAAGTATGACACAATCTCTTGCAACAGTCCCTGCATCTGTTGCATCACGTGCAGTACTCTGGTGCAAGGTCTCAGGAATGAGTCTGGGGAGAGCTTTGGGGGTCTTTGATGGTTTATGACACCCCCTCAGCTGCCCCTCACATGGCTGTCCCATGGATGTGGCCTTTTGGGGGTGGGGGTTTTACAGCTGAGCCAGTTTGTGTAATGGAGGATGAGCGTTCACTACCTCTGAGCAGAGGTTATTCCACACACTCAAAACTCTCCTCTTTCCCCCGGTTGGCAGAGGGGGTTCTGGGCAAACCTGGCCTCAGCAGATGAGCCTGTGGGCTTTGGCCTCCCGCACCCTGAACCCATCCAGAGCTGATTTTCAGGACAGCTGTTGGCTTTGGCTTGTGAATACATTTTTCTCCCTCAGCCTTGCTTTTTTTCTCCCTAGACCTGAGATAATTAAACAATGGTGTCCCCTTTATCTCAGGTTCCCTTTGCCTTAACTCACAGTCCAAAGCTCTAGTCAGGAGACATCTTCAGGGAGGGGTGAGTTTTGCTGGCTGCAGCTTCTTTATACAGTTTTGCCATCGTGGGCAAAAGGACCTTCATAACATTGCTTAAGCAATTAACCGTAGTATTTCAGTCTCTGCCCTGCAGACAGCAGCACTAGCCACATGGCACTGGCTCTGTTGAAGCTGGCTCTGTGGAGGAAGCCCATCTTTCTCCTTCTCCTTCATATCTCACGCCTGCCTATATAACATATGCTCCTTTCCCTGTCTCCACAATGTGCCTGGACACAGAGACAAGCCTTTGTGCAGGAATGTTCCTCTCCAAATCCTGTGGGTACTGATGGTGCAATGGTGCATCACTCCTCTGTGTGCCACATGACTCTGTCCCTTCAGTTAGGAGGGTGAAGAGAGGTAACTCATGGTACTTTTTGCCACTGCTGAGACGCAGCAGATACTCTAAGTCTTTTGTGGGCAAAATCTGCCCCCTGCCTTGCCTTTGCCTTGGATGAGGTATCAGTGGGGTTCACACTTGCCCTTTGCAAGTACCTGCACAAGCGCTGTTTTCTTGGGGAAGAAAGGGATTGTATGGGAGATGGAAGAATTTCTCAGGATGGATTTCACTTGTAACAACATGTTGGTTCAATTCTGCCTAAGCAAACAATAAAAAAGCAGATCAAAAGGAATCCCAAAGCAATGGAACAACTTATTTCTAAGTCTGAAGTTCAGTTCCTATTTAAATGTGGATTTATTTTTCTTAAGGTGAAGATAACTGACTGTTGGATCATCTAATAAAAAAATCACGTATTCTCTATTACCTATAGTTTCAAAATTAGGATTTGATGTCTTCCTAAAAGACATTCTAGCTAAACCTTAAATTACACAAACACTGAATCCATAATCAAATCTGGAAGATTACAAAAACCTCTCAGTGGGGTTCTTAAGAACTACAGGTCTGTTATTGATGCAGTGTTGCAAAGACACAGTTTTGAAGGAGAGAACAAACTTCACTTTGAATACTAAGTCTGGCTAATATCCTCAATGCTAACCTACATATCCTGATGGGATCGCTTGCATTTTACAGAAGGGCACCCTGAAAGAAATTACTAAAAGCACTCCCAGAGGACAAGTTCTGTAAGTTAAACACATAGATGTGTACACAAAAAAAAATTTTCATGTAGTGCATCTTTCCTGTCCAGAAAGTACCTATTTATGACAATATGCTCTGATTTAATTTAGTAAAATAGAGCATTTATCAAAAATCCAGAAACATGTTTGTCTTTCTAGGTGAAAATAATGTTAACAGGTTTTGATTTATATATCTATATCTATATCTATCTATCTATCTATCTATATATATATATATGTATGTATAGCACATTCTTTAGAACTCAGGAATAGACAGGAGCACAAGCTTTGTGTGTGGGCACAAAAGCTGACATTCCACTATCAGGTTTGCTTGAAATTGCTAATTTCTTCTAAATGCTGATGTATCAGCTTGTTGAATATTATTTTGTTTTTTTAAGTAATTTGTTGGAATGATGAGAACTCTCTGAAGAACAAAACAATATTCATTGTGAAAAGAGCGGTATATGTAGGACTTTATTTTCTTCCAAAAACAAATTTTGAACTTTAGATCTGTACCTTGATCTACCTAGCCATGATCTATCCCCAAATTTGCTAGAACTGTAGGATTTATGCCTGTTAAAGATCTCTTAATTATTATCATTATTTAATATCAAAGTTATTTCGATTTTGGCATAATCAAACACCCCAATTCTATTGACTTAATTTGTCTTTCTATGTAACTAAACTATCTTTTTTCCCCCAGAATACTCACTGCTTCACTTTTTCAGAAATTCCCCAGGAGTAGCTCTTGGTAGCTGATATTGACACTGTTTTTCTGATGATTTTATGGTCAGTTTAATTGCTGTTGAAAACAAACCATCAGCTATATGCAGGTTGGCCAGTCTCATCTCTTTTACAGACTCACTTTTACTGTAGCATTTACAAATCCAGGCTACCTATCACAGAGATGGGTTTAAAATGGTTACCTGTTTACTAGTTCTTCCATCATTTAAAATACTAATATTTATTGTATCTATTCATGTGATGCAGTCAGTCCCACATGAATTAGTTTAACTGAGCTAATGTATAATTAGTGTTTCTCTCCATCCCCATGTTTTCTACCTTAACCAGATGGGCATCCTGCTTGTACTTCATGTTCCAGAGAAATAAGAGATTATTAGCATTTGAACTATTTTATTACTTTATGTATTCTTCATAAACTCCACTAATTTTTAAATCAGAATTACAGAATCTCTTTTGTTTTTTAAATAATTTCATTCCTAACTTTTCCACGCTCAAAAGTATTCTGGTTTATTTTGTATGCGTAAAATTTAATAGTCTTTCCTAAGCGTATGATATCTTCCTGAAGCAGAACACTTCCTTTCAGTAGTTATGTGTTTTCGTGTTTCTAAGGCATTCAAGATGTGTTACTAGTTCAAAGCTGGGATTTGTCTGCCTAAGAGTTTGCAAGGAGAATAAAGCAAATGACGGATGTATGACTGAATTGTGTGTGCTTAGGGGATTTTCAGGAAAGGCAAATTCATTGCAAACATAAGTTTTTCTCTGGTGAACTTGCATACTTATTCTGTGGACCTGTATATAAGCACTTGCTTATATACAGATGAATTATAATCTCTGTAGGAACCTGGGGTGCTATTTTATAATTTTTCAAATGAGCTTGATACCACAAAATGCTGGTTTATTTTCAACATTTTGAAAGTTTTTAGCTTTAGCTAAACTGCCCTTGTACTGCCCCTGTGTTCATAGCAGCTTGCTTTCCCCTGGGATGGGAGAGTGAGAGCTGGCTGTAATGACTGATCTTATTCCCTCCATCTTTTACTTCCTCTACCTCAAGTATCTAAACTGCTATCAACAATTAAAGGGAATTTGCAATTCCCTGGATAATGTAAACGTTTGTAGTTAGTAATTACAGAGACTTTTCCTCTCCTGGCCCTGAAGAAAATCAACTGCTGAGAACTAATAAATACTGTTTCTAGCACCTTGTGGTATCCTTCCAAGTGCCAATTCCCTTTTAACTGTTTTTCTGATACTTCCCCACAATGATGATCTACAAAATATCAGTAGTGTTAGGTGTCAGTGAAGTGAGGTCTCTGTCAAACAAATCATTCTCTCTTAATAAACAAAAGGAGCAGAATTCTCAGACCTGAGGGAGTGTGACTTCAACAGAGAGACGGAGAAATATTTGCTATTCCTGCCTTGGAATCCTTCAAGGGTCATTCTGAGTCCTTGTACATCCCAGAGTATCTTGCTTTCGACAAATTACCAGTCAATGAAAGCAGCTTCAGTGCCTGAAGTAGCAGCCAAGCAAGACAAAGGCACTGCATTGAAGCCAGAGATAGGACCCATCATTCTTGGCATTGTGTCAAAACACAGAGTTCTAATTTATTCAACGATTAATCCCCACCTCCAGGAGAAATCAAACTGCTGCAGCTGAGCATGACCACTTGTTATTAGGGCAGACCAGCATACATTACATTTCACATCTGAATACTCACATCCATGCCTTCAGAACTAAAAAAATTTGTCCGAGTTCCCTCTTGTAGGGCCACCAATAGCTTGTCAGCAGGCTTTAGAAAGTGAATTTCCAATGCTCTGCATGGTCTCATGTGCCACCCTTGGGAGTACAGAGGCAAAGCTGCACTTAATACTGCCTCCAATGGTCCCTTTCCATAGAGGTAAATATGCTGCAGAGGGCAGAGTGGAAACCTTTTAGCACCTGATGAGAGATAGTGCTTATTGGAGCAATTGCTTTAAAATATTCCCAGACAGGAACATTCTCAGAGCTGCAACATGCACCCGGTAGGGCTCAGGGCTGAAGGTGGAAAGCTTCTCTGGTATTTGTAGCAGGGAGTATGTGACCACAAGGTTTCGCAGTGTGTGAGGGTGAAGGACAATAATGATGATGGACAAAGCACCTGTGAGAGATTACCAAACTCTCAACAAAGGTAAAACTGCTATTACTTTTGAATGTATGCCAATGTGTTACATTCTTGAGTTTGAAAAGAGCTTAAAACTGTTGTTCTTTGGTGTAGACTCCTCTGAACGTCTCAAAATCTGTTATCACAGAAGTCATTCGATATTTTATTTGAAATTTAGATTTATTCAGTGACTTATTGGAATTAACTATACAATATTTTTTCAGACTAGTTGCTGTGATCGGGGTTTTGGGGTGGAGTATATTGACTCACACCAGAGAAATAACCCTCTTATAATAAATTTTTATTTTATAACTTTTTCTTCAAAACTAAGCAAAATCAGCAGATATTTATTTCAGGGAGGTGAAAAAAAATCAAATTATGAACTGGTGTGTTATTTAAGGCCTTTATGGTGGGAAAGGGAAGAAGTGGATCAGAATCTTTGTTAATTGCAAGGACCTGTAGGGAGTTTCAATCCCCATGGCCTCAAAGGTAGTTCATTCAGTTGTGACTGAACTTTTGTTCATATTGAGAATATTTCTAATTCTTAATTTTGATCACTACTTCACTGAATTTTAGGATATTTACTTTTAATTAGTTCTTTCAAGGTTTTTAGCCTCATGAGTATGGAAAACTAGTTACTAGGGTGTTACCCATCATCTGTGAGAACATCTGTTCACAGGTTCTCTTCTACCTGGAACTTGATTTCTAATTTTCTACTTGGTCTTGATAAACTTGCTACTCTTCTGGTTTCATATAATTACTTTTGTTAGTTGCCCATTTATGCAGGTCAAGATCTCTAGGCCTATTATGCAAATTTCAGTTTTAATACATAGACTCATTAGCTCACAGCTTGCACTGAGAGCATGCTGCCCCATTGGTGTATTTTCAGACATTGACCAGATATCACACTGGAATTTAAGAGCTATTTATTTACTCATTAAATCCAAAGAAAATGAGAGGAAGAATCTAGTGATGAAGAGAGAGAATCATTCTAAGTATGATTGCTTATATTAACAAAAAAAATCTTGGTAAAGGTTTAATCTAGCCAACTAGAAGGGCATCATATTGAACCCAGTTTGGGGTGTATGTTTTTCAAGAAAGAGGCAAAATATTTGAAAGAACAATGAATTCAGACTTTCTAAGGTGTTGTTGAGGGATGTGGTGGGTTGACCCTGGCTGGACATCAGGTTACCTCCAAACTGCTCTATCACTCCCCTTCTTAGAGGGACAGGAGTCAGAAATGATGGGTTCATGAGTGGGCAGGGAGACCAATTATTGTAATGGGCAGAACAGACTCAGCTTGGGGGAATTAATCAAATAATTAATAAATAATAAAATTAGAGTAGGATGATGGGAAGTAAAACCAGATCTTAAAACACCTTCCTCTCACTCCTCCCTTCTTCCAGGGATCAACTTTGCTTTGGATTTCTCTACCTCATCCCAGTGAGTTGCACAGGGGAACCGGAGTTGCAGTCACTTCATCAAACATTGTCTCTGCTGCTCCTTCCTCCTCAATTTCTTCCCCTCTAACCACTTTGGGGTTCCATCCATAGGAGACAGTCCTCCTTGAACTTTTCCACTATGGGACCTTCCTACTGGCTGCAGTTCTTTATGCACTGTAGTAGTTTAGGTTCTTTCTATGGGGTGTAGGCCTTTACTACAGGGACCAGTGTGGATCCTCTGTGGGGTCACAAGTCTGGCCAGCAAACCTTCTCCAGCAGGGGCTTCTTTCTCCATGGGTCCACAGGTCCTGCCAGGATCGTGTTCCAGCTTCCCATAGTGGGGGGAGTCTTCCTGCTTCCTGCATTTCCCAGTGCAGCATCATTCAGGTACATCCACCTGCTCACCAGAGCAAGTCTTCCGCAGGCTGCAGGTGCTGCAGGGGCACAGCTGCCTCACCATGGTCTTCATTATGGGCTGCAGGGGAATCTCAGCGTGGGCACCTAGGTCATCTCCTCCCCTCTGTCCTTCTGCACTGCCCTTGGCGTTTGCAGGACCTTTCCTCTCACATGTTCTCACTCCTGGCTGCAGCTGTGCAGTTGTTTCCCTCCCGTTATCCTAGCAGCACTGCCCTCATTGCTGATGGGCTCAGCCTTGGCAGGCAGCAGACCTGTCTTGGAGGCTGATGGCACTATGGGACAGTGGGGCAGCTTCTGGCATCTCACAGAAGCCACCCAGTAGTGTAACACTCCAGGCCTGGATTGTATGGCCGGGTGTTACCTCCAAACAGTGGGCAAAAGTCTGAGGGTGGTGAATAAAAAGAGAGACAGGCATTATTTAGTGGTCTGAAAACAAAAGAGACTTTCATAGTCAAAACAACAAATGTATAGAAGCTGAACACAGCTAAAAAGGCGAGGGCCAGGGTGGATACAGAGTATATAGAAGGTAGGTTGAGGGCAGAGTCTGAGGGTGAGAGTCCAATGGGGAACAACGATTAGGAATATTAAAATTAATGTGGCAAACATGAAGCAATGACAATAGGGGAAACAGAGAACTTGCTAGAAACATTAACATATGAACTCCCAGGTGGCAATGTGGGTGAATTTTTGCTCACAATATCTACAGGGATTTTTCCTATGGCTTTAGGTAAAAGCCTTGTCCTGCTCAACCCCAACAGCACCACCACCTCTGCCTCCCCAGCCTCCTACCCCCCCATGCCCACCATTACCAAGACCTTGGCATGACAGTGCAATATGTGGGCAAAGAGTCAATAATGATACAGGGATGTTTAGCCTGTTGAAAGGAGAACTATGGAGTGATGTGGTAACAAACTTCTATATGTAAGGGCTGCTGTAAAGGGGCTTTTCTGTGCTCTGTTCCCATTGTGGCAGAAACAAGATGAATCTCAAGCAAGAGAAGTTCAGATAGAGTATTAGAATAAACTTGCCAAGGCTGTGAAATACTAGAATGGAAGTAAGTATGAGTCTTTATCACTAGAAGATTTTAAGAGCAGGCTTGGTCTGCTCTTAAGGAGACAAACTGGTCAGGTGTGATAGATAACTGATTCTGGTTGAGGTCATAGACACTTTCTAAATGTCTGAGAGTTCTTTCAACTCTATGATTAGATGTTTCTATCACAACTGATGCTGCAC
Source organism: Buphagus erythrorhynchus (assembly GCA_013400855.1). NCBI lineage: Eukaryota > Metazoa > Chordata > Aves > Passeriformes > Sturnidae > Buphagus > Buphagus erythrorhynchus. The sequence goes on from VZTT01066816.1 coordinate 25,826, forward strand.
TGTTCCTTTGCTGGGGATTTCATATATGCAGGAAAAATTTACCTTAAGAGCCTGCCCTGGTCTGGGCTGGGCTGCCTTTTCTACTTAGAAGCTGGTACAGTGCTTGCTGGGTTGCTTGGATTTAGTACGAGGATAATGTTGATAAACATGTGGTTGTTGCTAAGAAATGTTTACCCTGAGTTAAGGATTTTTCAGTGTCTCTTGCTCTGCTAGTGAGGAGCTGCACAGAGAGCTGGCACAGAGTGTAGCCAGGAAAGGATGTCCCAAATTGGCCAAAGAGATATTCCACACCACAGAGCATCACACCCTGTATATGGGTGTTGGCTGGAAGAGAGTGATTGCTGTTCAAGGACAGGCTGGGTCAGTGAGTGGTGGGTAACTGTGGTGTATATCACTTGTTTCTGTCATGGTCTGTTGCTCTCTCTCCCTCTCTTTAAAATTACAGTCTTACTAATTATAATATTATTGGCATATTATCATTAACAATAGCAACAACATTTTGTTTCAGTTTTTAAATTGCTCTTATCTTAATCTATAAGGTTTACCTTTTCTTTCTAATTCTTCTCCACACAAGATTGGGGGAAGTGAATAAGTGGTTGTGTGGTACTTAATTGCTTAATTTATTCCAGTGAACCTTTGAAACTAGAACTTACTTTATAGGTACTAAATGTGCAACAATTAACCTTATTGGCTTTGGTGAAAATAAAGCAGGAACATTTCTTAAAGAGAAATTAATATTAATAGAATGTTAGCTACAGGATCTAAGTAAAATCACAGGCACTGTTTGGCCTTCTAATTAATTTAACTGCCTTACAGTAGGATCATTTTTTTTTCCAAGGCTCTTACATTATTCTAATTCTTATGATAAATCCTCAATTACAATTGTAATTGTAGGATAATTTACATTTCACTTAAGAAAATCATTTAAGTGTGATCAATGTAAGTATAGGCAATTCAGAAGTTCAAGTAATTATTTTAGATGCCAGTGTGTTAAATAAGCATCTGTCTTGATTCGGACAGTATGTCAATTAAAATGTAGCCCAAGTATTACTTAGTAAAAGTTACAACATTGGTTCTAATTCTGTCAGATGTGGTAAGTAAAGGGAGTAAGTTCACTTCTGCTTTAAGCTTTCAGAAACCTGAATGGCTCAGGAGTGGAGATACATTAATGTATGCTCCTTGGACTGAGAATAAAGATACCATTCTATGCCATGACTGAGGGAAGGGGTGGCAGTGGAAATGAAATCTTTCATCACAAGGTGATTTATTTCTCAGTGGAGCAGGAGACCTTCCTGGCCCACAGAACTGCCATTTAATTTGCACCCAATTGAACCAGCAAGAATGAACCCAGCCAAAACCCACTAAAATATGTTTGCATTAGAAGAAAGAACTAAAAAGTGCTTCCAGTACTTGAATGATACCTTAAAATTACCAGTACTAAGCACTGTTTGTCTATTGCCATGGTAATACAATGACATTCCCACCTCTGTGCTGTCATTTTCCATTATGGCAACTGTAATGTGACAAACAGGCTTTTATTTTGCAGGCAAAATAGAAAAAGGAAGGGGAGTGAAACCTATAGCACTACTGTTCACGTACTTCAATGCTAAAGGGAAGTGCAAAAATATGCATTGCATCTTCATTTTGGCTTTGTCAATAAACTGTAAATCTGATATCTATAAATAGAAAAATTTAAATAGGTGAAAAAATTATTAAAGAACAAGGTATCTTTCTCACTCCCTCAAAAAAAAAAAAAAAGAAGAAAAGAAATAAAGGAAACACTCAGCTAAACACTCAGCTTCTCAGCTTCTCAGCTTCCTCTTGGCATTACCTGACTGGCACAAAAAAGATTTTGTGTTGTCAGGATTTAGTTAGCTTTCTTCCTTCCTCAGGTTAAACCTAAAGTTAATCTCTAAACAGGTGTTTGTTTCCTTGAAGTTACTGTAGAGGACACCTTCTTTCCAAAGCTAAGATACACTCCAGACACCTGTTATAAAGGTGATTTTCTAATTTTAGTAACTATATTTGAACAAAACTTCCTCTTGAGAATAGCTGGATTTTGGGGGAGAATTTTTCTTTTTTATAGAGAAACTACATATAACGAAATTTTATAACTAATCATCACTTTAGCTTTTGCAAATAACAGTTGAACTCGCTTATATAAATTAATACAAGTTCACTAAACTCTGTCAGTCATTTTTTATCTGCAGCATTGGAATATGCTGGAAACTGCCTGTTTACTAAAAACATTCAATTACCTCTTTTTTTCCCAGTTGGCTTCCAGCAGCTTTCAAGTTGCTAGCCTAACAGAAAATGTATGGATGATAACTAAGGAGCTGATGTTTCTTCTCCTGTTCTCATCGTAGAGAATATCTCCTTCCCAAATATTCTTGTTTACTGTAAAATGCAGATAATGGTAATCCTTTGAAAAGAGCTTTGAAATCTGTGTTTGAAAGATGCTGTTCATAGCAATAGCCTGCAGGCTATTACTACTTTCAAATGGACTGCCACCCTGAGAGAGTAGAGGAGGTGGTGTTAATCCTCAAGACTGTAGAGCAAGGCTTCATTCAGCCTTGGCTCCCCTGTCTCAGTTCAGCTCTGTGACCCAGGACTGGGCCAGCTGAGGAATGTGGCAAAATGAAATAGGGATGAGAATGATGGAGTAGCCTGGAAAATAAATCAGTAATGACAGTAAAATAAAGATGCATCAACTGATGAAGAAACCATGCACAGTATAGGAAAACCTCCAAAGACCTTTTAATGGGGAAAGCTCAGCAATACAGGGTGAAATCTGAGGGTAGGGAACCAATCATCATGAGTTCGAAACATAACCTTATACGGAGAATATTGCAAACCAACCACAGATGGGAACTAGAAACATTACCTAATTGGAGCTACCTTATCTGCATAACTGTACCCATAATCCCATTCTTCTCACCCTAACTGTACCCAATGTCTCCCTTAGAATACTCCTTCCCAAGGGCTTAAGTTGATGCCTTCATTGTTGATGAAGGGTGGCTCACTATCCATATCAGTTGAATTCCCACACTCCCCCATATCAGTTGAATTCCCACACTCCCCCAGTCACCTGCCTTTCAGGCATGTGCAAAGATCATCTCTTTTTCTTGGAGAAGGCACCGTGTGAGATACTGAGCAGTGAGAGGGGCAGTCTGGTTCTCAGTTTGATAAATATTGTGATTGTCTTAAAAATAATTGTACTGACCTTTAGGAGGGCTGCCAGAATCTGGGCTGGGCTTTTTCAATGAATGTATTCAATAAAGGACATTACAAAAAGGTTGCATTTCTTCTCTACCCAAAACCTAAATACAAACTGATTATGCATTAAAGAAAAAGTCATTTAGCATCAATGCAATCATACAATTACATGGTGAACTTGAAATAAATTTGCCCACTTTTACTGTAATTTTACTGTATTTGCCAAGAATATTCTGGCTCATGTCTCTAAAAATCATTGCCTTTTCTTCTCTTGCTAATGTTTCTGAAGGAGAAATGCAGGGAGTCCTTAAGTCTGAGCAAGATATTGATTTTATTCTATAAGCCTCTGAATAAACAGCAGTGATTCTTTGCTGCATGGGTGTTTACAATTTTATTTGACTATTTTTTTTCAGTGGGAAAATGATTTCATCTGTCTCTAAATTGAACATATCTGAGATTCCAGACTCTTTATGGTCCATTTGGATATCAGAAAAGCTGGAGGAAGAATTTAACATTCACTTGGGTGCCTTTTCTTTTGCCTCTGTTACTCCCTGAGGACCACCTACTATACTGGCTGCCTGTGAGTTGCTGTTTCAGAGGATTATAATGGATTGAAACTGGATTACTTACCCTTCCATAGGCTTTCTCTCTTTTTTGACGATGGGATATTAGGGAGAGATTGCTGAAAAAATTGCTGTTTGAGTCGTTCTGCTTTTGATATTCCTTCCTGGCAAAGTAGAACTGTGCAGCAGTGCTACAGAAAGAGGAGGATGGTACCCAGTAGGTCTAATGTGAATTTAAATATACATAGAAGCTTGAAGTAGATACTTCTTGTCCCCTGCTCAGCCATCTTTGTTTTAATTGTGTTCTTTAAATGACTGGAGAACTGCTTACAGATGGAGCGACTCTCCACATGCACAGTGACAGACTGCACACAAGGGAGATGGTGCTGCCTCTCAGATTTTCTAGGTTCTCCCTGGATGCCAGTAATGTAATGTGTAATGGCAGAAAGCTGGTAGAGGTGGAATAGTATGAAATTCTAGAAAGCAGGGCTTGATTCTTATCCTGCAGTTTTTGAAAAGGCTTAAAAAACTTCTCTGGCCTAGCCAAAATGTAAACTAGCAGTGTACTTTGTTTCTGAGGTCTGG
>VZTT01066817.1:778-31800 GCA_013400855.1 Buphagus erythrorhynchus
GCGCTGATTCATGGGGCCCCGCGCCGGCCGCCTCGGCGAGGAGAGCGCGGCGCCGCCGCTGCCCCCGCGCGGGGTGTGAAGCCCCGGCCCCTCCTCCGCAGCCCCGGGCTCGCCCGCCCTGCTCGGGAGTGTGGTCCCTGCCGGGAGCCGCCGCGCCTGGCGCACAGAGGGAAGCGTTGATGCATCGCTGTGGAAATTCATTGTGTGACTTTCTGGGTATTTACTGAGTTTCAGACCGAGATGCAGCTCTTGAAAGCTTTATGGGCACTAGCAGGAGCAGCGATCTGCTGTTTTCTTATATTTGTCATCCACTCACAGTTTCTTAAAGAAGGTAATTGTATGTGCATGTCTACATATCCTGTTCTTTAATACTAAGATCTTTACGAGGTGCCTTAATTATTTTTACTGTTTCCAGTATGTTCTATTTACAGCAGTGCTTTCACGCTATTTTTCCTTTCCGTTAAAGCCTTCTCAGTTTTGTTGCTTTAGATAATAGATAGGCTTAGACTTACATCTTTGGTAAATGTATATGTATTATACGTATATATAAATACATATATATGAAATCTGTATGATGCTTATATTCGATGTTTTAGCTGACGTCTTGTTTCTTTATGGGGCATGTATAGCGTATAGAAAATATTTGTTGCTATCAGATGACCACAAAACAGTAGTCATCATGGGAATATTAATAAACCAAAAAATCCCTTAACAAGTAAACGTCTTATTTTTATACCAAATCAATAGGCATCCTTTGCCTCTTCCCTATTCAGTACGTTTTCAATAGATGGCACTAAAGTTCTATGGAAAGGGCAGGGCAGAGCAAATCCTGGGCATTCAGCATCTTCCTTCTCCTCACTGCCCCGAAACGGGAAGAGGCCTTTGCGTGGCTTCAAAGCTCCTGTTTTTTCCACCTTGTGGTCAGAAAATTGTGATTACAATTTGCAGGAGAAAATAACTTAGATTGTGGGGCAGGCTTTCCTCTTTTTTTTTTTTTTCCCCCCCTACTTTTTTTCTTTTTTCTACTTTATTTGGGTGGAAAATAATATGTTTGATTTAGTGAGGATTTTCCTGGGGAGCAACAATGGTATTGCTTTTTTTTTTTAAATTTGTTTTCTTTCTTCAGGAAATCAGTATTTTCTCTTTTTCCCCAACTGCTAAAATAATTAGTCCATTTGTCACTTGTATAGCAAACTCTATGATTTAAGTGTGAATCCTGAAAAATGTATATATATTTGGTGGTGTATGGAGAAGTCCAGTCCTGTTTTTTAAGCAGTGTTAACAAAGACAGCACAGCAATATGGGGGTTTTGGTGAACCCATTTTTTCTTTTTTTACCATTGTAATATAGTTGAGAGTATAGCTGGAGGAAACAGGAGCCAAGCTCAGCTTGGAGTGCTAGCTGTGTAAAGCAGGGAAAAAAACTTTTGTGTGACTGGGACAAAGTTTCACTCAAAGATGGGCAAAGTGACTACCTTGCAACCACTGAAGTATCAGTACTGATTTTAATTTAGTATCAGTCTAAGCATTAGACACAATGTTTTCACAGATTTTTTTTTTTTCCCTGAACTTGGTAAACTCTGATTTTCCTGATTTGGTTAATTTAGAAGCATTATTCAGATACCTCCAGTGCTAAATATTTCTCCCTTAAGAAACCTACCCATGCTGTAATTGCGTTGTGTGCAATGCCTCCCACATAGTGACTTATTTGACATTCATTTAAAATGCTCAGACAACTGTATTTTTATATATCTGTCTAATGACATGGCCTGTTTTGAGGAGATTTTGCAGAATTTCAGGCTATTTTTTTACACTGCCATTATACTGCTTTTTTTTCTTCTTTGATCTTTTAGGGCTGGAGGTCTGTGTTACTGTAAAAAATCCTTAAAAGAAGCAGCATTTTGTTTCACTTAAAATATTTCATCCTGCCTTGTAGGAATAGAAAGCTAGCAAATTATTTTATAGACACAGAGCCCATGGCCGCACATGAAGGTCTTTAAACACATTTTAACATTTCTCTAGCAATTATAACTATTCTTAATGTAGACTGCAGACAGCAAACTGAAGCTCTTTAGCTTGTTGGATCATTTTGTTTATACTTGTTCCCAAACCATTTCTGCCTTCTTTAGCAATAAGAACTATATACTGACTGTAAACTGCAAGTATTGGGATAGCTGTCAGACTTTTCTTGACAGGTGCGAATCTCCATGATAGCATTTTGACCCTTTCTGTATAATTACTTCAGCAGTGTATGTATTCCTTCCTCCCTGTAGTTTCAGTAAAGATACTGAATAGTTTGGTGGAGTTGAATGGAAGCCTGCACAGTATGACTGAGTATTTTCTTTATGAAGAACTTTTAAGATGTCAAATAAAAGTGAATGGTTTAAACATAAGATATTTAAATGAAGGCATATAAGAGAATGAGAAATGGATAACACTGGATTTGAGATATGTATTGTAAGCAGTTTGCAAAATAAGATTTACATTTACTTTTTTTTTTTATTTTAGAACCTGGTGTTTTATGTTACTTTCAATAAGAAAACAAAGACAAAAAGTGTGAGGAAGAACTAGCGAATAATTTAACCATATGCTGACCACACTAGTTTATTAAGTATATATGTATAAAGAAGAATACATGTGAGATAACCTCACTATCTTCATAAGATTTGAAATAGTTTTCTGATATCAGAGTTATCCCTTTACATTATAATTTTATAAAAAGTTGGGAACGCTATGTCTCATTGCACATGATGCTAGACTGTTATTTCCTGGCAAAAATATTAATTTCCCACTGGAGCCTAATGAGCTACACAGGCTTGCTGTTTATAACTCAGCTGTGTAGTCGAGTTCCTAAGTTAAATGCTTGGACATTTTAATTTGATTATTGCTTATGCAAAAGGATAATTTCCTGTTGTCTCAAAGAACATTCAAATAAACCACCAGTTTGACTAGCTTGATCAGATTAGCTGATAACACCTATCTCCTGAGACAAACTGGCAGTAAAAGTCCATACACCAAGCATCCCTGCTGTATGCAAGACAATTGATTTAAGAAGAATGACATGTAAAATTAATTAAAGTTCAAACCTGATTTATGCATGTATGTTCTTTCCATTTTTGCATGTTTCATAATATTTATTGCTTATTATTTTTCCAGAGCTAAGTTTTAACAGAAAACTCACATAATCTTCACTTCATACAAAATTATATAATTACTACATATATTTTTCTGTGTTCATTTTCCTTTTACTCACTTGTAATTACTGATGTTATGTGGTAGGTTATGCTCTTATGACCTATTAACACAATGTATTTCTAAAATTTCAGTTGTACTACATGGCTATAGTGTGTAGAACTTCCATGACATCCAGCTGAAACTTATTATCAGAACCAAATCCTCCTTCAGTCCCATTCATAAATATGATATTGTATGTTGCAACAGCCAACTGAGGATATTTTTTCATAATTAATGTTAATTTCATGTTGATTTCATTTTAGTTCCTGTGCTGAAGTGGACCTGTGTTAATTATTTAATTTTTTTATATACATTTGTGAATTGAGACAGTTTTGTAGTAGCATTACATTACTACCATATAAATGGTGTTAAGAAACAATGAATGCTTGTTCTGAGATGAGTGGGAAAGAGCTGTTTAAATGTCTATTTTCATGACTATGTTTTTTTCAGGAAGTGAAGAATGAGTGACACAGGGTGCCATTTTTCCACACTTAGGCTTTTGTGTGGAAATACAGGTCGTCCTGTGGCTAATCCGTTCCTCTATGTCCAATCTGTCCTTCAGTGTTTCTGAAAGATGAATAGAGCTGTGAACCCAGAAAAGGGTATTGTGATCTATAATTGCAGTCCCATGCCTGTCTGATCTTCCTGCAAAGCAGTTTAACACACTCCAGTCAGCTGCAGCCGGTATGAAGGAGTGTTTAAAATTTCAATATCTAAAACTTTTTGCCTACACTACTGAAAATTAAAAGTAGCCAATTATATTCACTACCCATGTCTTATTTTAAGTGATTCATTATCTAATATTGTTAACACATTTATTCAAAGAGAAGTGAAAAACGTTTGAGGTGGTGTTACACCCCATCAATTGTGGGAACTCCTTTGCCCCTGACAAGGACCTCTTTCACCTAGTAGAACGTTTTAACCATTCAGATGCTGCAGTGATGGGGAAAGGTGAATGAAGGATACAGTTTCTAAATGAGTGTCATGGAAAGTAGAGCAGTTATGGAGTAACTTCAGACGGGTATGTGTACATGGCAGCCAAGATGTGTTACAGCCCTGGATATACTTTAAAGTTTTGTTTATGTGCTGATAGCCCATTAGGAGATAGAAGTGTCTAACTTATCAAAAGGTGTGTTGATATTCTGAATGGCTTAGGAGATTTGAATGATGTTAGCCTTGTTTGGAGAGGGAATTAAATCTGCACAGAAACAGATTAAATCTCAAGAATCTTGCTTAAAGTATAGAGGATTGGGATACTCAGATCCCAAAACCATATTCCTAATCTGTTGGTTAGATGTTCAGTAAGCTCTGTAAAATAAGGTGATTTTCTGTTGATACACTGCAGTAGTTGAGACAAGAGAATTCCAGAACTTCTTTTATAACCAGATGATTATGGCTATAAACCAAAATTAAGTAACATTTGTGTAACTTTAGTGTATACCTATATATATGAAGATGGTATCTGTTTAGCAAATTTTTCATAGTTATTTTTTTCCCTCGGGCAAAAATTAACAATTATTGGTTACACTTGTAGGCACTTCTGTGTCAATTCTATTTATAGGAATAAGTGTCAGAATAGTTAAAAATACTACAACACTTTTTTTAAAAAGAATGCAATATTATGCATAACAACTTGGCTAAGTTTCATACTTAATATCTTTTTTCTGTCACTTTTTATACAGATTTAAATACTTCATCCTGCTCTAAAACTACAGAAGAAGCTTTGTGCATGTTTTTGTTTTTAGCATGTTTGTTTTGACACTGACAATAATAAGGCACGTATTCTATTTAGCTGTGTAACCCCAAACAACTCTGCTACTCCTCTGCTAATGTTTGAAAATGTCTACTGACAGTGTACCCATAAAGATATTTTTTAAGAGCTTTCTGTTCATATAATCTGATGGCTTGAGGAAGCTGATATTGCTAATGCTTACTTCTGTGTAAAACCTTTTGAGGAAAGGAGTTACTATATTGTAAAACATTTTGAGCCTTTGGCCCTCAAAATTTTCCTAGAAAGAACTTGAATGTGACTTAGTATGACAGAAAATATTGCTATCCTTTCATTTTTTTTAATCTTTTAAACATAAAGAAATACTTGAAGTAGTTAAACATAGAAAGATCATTGCTTTTAAGAATGTGGGAAAAAAAACAAAACCAAAGCAAACAGTTTTGGTTTATTTTATTTTTTCAGTTTTCCCTTTTGTGCTTTACCTGAGTCTCAAAACAGTAGGATACCTTGCGTACCAGATGTGCTGCATATGTTACCTATATACAGCAAAACTGAGTTGAGGACAGCGTGTCCCAGCTGCAATTTGCTGAAGGGTTTGTTACATTTAACACACTGTAGTATAATTTTTAATACTGTCTATCTTCCCTACGTTTTTTGTGAGGGGTATTGTGAAGGGGCAGATATTGATGATATCTTCAGTGCAGGACATGAGGGTAGAGAGAGGCACTGAATGCAGAAGTGGGAGGTTTACTCTTTCCATCCAGGAAACAGAATTGGAGGTTGATAAGCCCTAAGCTTGAATAAGGGCTACATAGGAAAGAAAATGTGAAAGGTATCCAATCTTTCTTTGCATTTTTGATTAAGTTTTTTGGCAACTAAATAGAACTAAGACCCAGTTCAGTGACTGTGTAATGGTGTGTGGCACATTGGAGCTGCAGAAAAATGAGAAGAGATCCTGCTTTGAGATAAAAAATCTTTGTATTTGAAATATTTTGGTGTTTCCAGTCCATTGTTTTGTGTTTCTTTTTTTGTTTTTTTCAATAGGATTAGAGAGGTATACCAGTGAAAAGAAGCAATGCAGACAAAATTTTCGATCATTTTCTTTTCAAGGAGGCAGGAAAGATGTTCTCTATGTGGCATCTGCTGTGCTGGGACCCACCAAGAGGGGGAGTCTGGCAGTTTTTTTCTACCCATGGGAGGAACCTTTGAAATAATCTTTCACTTTGGATATTTAATATAAACGACTTGTATGTCTTCACTGGGAACTGCACCATCGATGGTATAAATCTCCTAGTTTTCCCGACTGAGCAACTTTAAAAAAGCCATTAGTAAGAGATTTTTCAGTAGCCCTTTTTACGATTGCCTGTTTTCATAGCCTAGGAGCACAAATGATGAATTATTGACCTTTCTGAGCATTTATCAGCAGCACCTGTTCCTAAAGGCTGAACTATAGACTGGTGTGAGTCACATCATACAAAAGTGCATGCTTTTTAGATCTGTTGGTTAATATTTATTTTCCTTGTTTCTTAGCAGGCATACACTGTATCAAATATTAAACCACCCAAACAAGACACACACAACTGAGACTTTTTGAAATTGAACTAAAAAGGCCAAATGAAAGAGCATACATTTACAAGTTGAGTTACAAATAATATTGCTGAGAGAAGCCTGAATTTTTTAAGGTTCACTGGCCAAAATATAGATAAAATTATTCTCTTTGAATATATATGTTTTTTTTTTAAAAAAAAGCTCTTTGTAATCACATGAAGAAAAGACACAACACAATTGAACTAATTAAAATAACAGTATTTGTTTTCTGGTAGTATTTAGATATCCCAGATGTAATTGATCACTCACCTGAGTATGACTGGCCAACTGGGGTATCTGTTCCACCCAGTACTGCATTTTAGCTATAATTTATTTTTCTTAGAAATTATATTCTTGTGCTACTTATAACCCATAGTGATAGTAGATTCTGTTTAATAAAATCCTATTATTTGCCTAAACGTGCTTTCTATGCTTGTTCTCAAAATCCAACACAACATAGTGAATCTGCCTATTCATTATATTTTACCTTTGGCACCACATTAGTTCACAAGTAAATCTTACTCAGAGAGATAGATCTTCCTACTAATTGTTTTAGTCTTGTGAAAAGCAATGAGTAACATGTTTGGAATATGTCCAAACAGGAAATTAACATGGAAATAAACAATACTAATATTTTCTTAAGGCAGACCATGTAGTAATGTGTGTTTTCACATGAATGATGTATTATTTTTGACCATATAAAGCAAAGGAGATTGCATTAATTTATCAGGTAAAAAATTTATTTGTAATAGGCAAGTATTTTGTGAACCTCAGCTTCTTTCTAATATTCCACAAGGCTATGTGGTATTTCAACATCTGGGTGTTTAATTGTGGTCACACATGAGAAAAGATTAAGTGGATCCACAGGAGAACAAAGGGAATAGTTAAATGTTTAGGAGATATGACCTAGAAAAAGTAACTGAAGGCACTAGTGTTACCAAGTTTAGAGAAGAGCCAGTAGGTAAAATTCTACCTTGAGAATAACAAAACATCCTTTCTGGAAAGTAGGGAGACCACAAGAAGCAATGAATGCAAACTGATTTGAGGGAAATTTGAGCTAGACATTGGGCAAGGTTGCAGCAGGACCGATTTGTGCTGATGCTTTAGGGAGGAGTTGCCATTGGCAAGAACAGTTAAGCATTAAGATAGATTTTCTTGAGAAGTTGTGGAATAGGAGAGTTTTATTTTCAGATTGCAATCTTTTCTGTTGGGAACAGTATTCTTAAATTGAGGCAGACAGGTGGACTAGGTGATTTCTTGAAGTCCCTTGAAGTCTGATTCTCTGAAATGTGCACTTCTCTAAAACTTACAAAGGTGAAAGATATTTAAACATCTAATTTCAGGGCAATTTTCTGTTGGCTGCTGAAGTCAATAGCCTCATGAGAATTTATCCTAGGGTCTGAAAGTATCAGAGAACAAAAAAATATTCCAAGAAATCAGACAGTGTTTTAAGTATTTTATTAGCTAAATCATACATTTTTTTGAGTTGTAGATGTAATTTAAAAACAAAACAAAACAAAAAAAAAATAGAAAATATCATGATTCATGTAAATAAAGATTACTTTTTAAGTACTGTTTATGTTGCAAGCTATTTAGGACTCAAAGGTGTCCTGAATCAGGACCATGCTCTGTTTGTGCTTCTTCATATGCAATGAGTAGTGAAATAGAGATATTGGTCCAATTCAAATTTTGGTATTTCTTACCAGATGCAGATTTGTGTTAAGGATTGTTTGTTTCTGCCAGTGTGCTCTTGTTACCCCAGCATGTGAAGGGCTTATCTCCAGGTTACCCTCTGGCTACTCTGACCTCTGTTAGGGAAACACAGGACCTGCCTCACTGCAGGGTGAGCTGCAAAGGGCTTCATAAAGTTCTTTGTTAATATGTGCCTGTTTGGTGCTGTGGGTGGTTAAAAGCTTTGTGTTCATTGCAGTCTGCAATGGTGTGTATCCTGATGCAGTACTGTACAAGTTTTAGATGTCTGTATAGTTCCAAATCCGGTAGCAAAAGGAGAATTAGCAAGCTGTGCTGACAGAAATACTTGTGGGTTGATATAAGGACAGGGAGAGCTCACTCACTAATTACCATCACAGACAAATTCTTCTTAATAAAGAATTAATTCAAGGAAGAATTAATTTGATTTATTACCAATGAAAATCAGAGTAGAGTCACAGGAAACAAACCCAAATCTCAAAAGACCTTCACCCCCTGACTCCCTTCTTCCTGGGTTTCACTTTGCTCCCAATTTTTCTGCCTTCTCCCCTTAGTGGTGCAGGGGGATGGGGAAGAGGTGTTACAATGTGTTCACCACACATTGTCTCTATTGCTCCTTCCTCTTCATACTCCTCCTCATCTCCAGCATGGGGTTTTTCCTGTGGAAGACAGTCCCCCACAAACTTCTCCATCATGGGTTCTTCCATGGGGTTAAGTCAATCAGGGACAGATTGCTGCAGCATGGGCTCCTTTCTCCCTGGATCCACAGGTCTAGCCAGGAGCCTACTCCATTTTAGGCTTCCCATAAGGCAACAGCCTGCCTTGGGCATCCCTCTGCTTTAGCATGGAAGGGTCCTTCAGAGGCTGCAGGGGATCTCTGTGGATCTCTACTGTGGATCCCCATGGACTGCTGGGGGACAGCTGCCTCACCGTGGTGTTCACAGGGATCTCTGCTCTGACCCTGGAGCACCTTCTCCCCCTTCTTCACTGGCCTTGGTGTCAGCCTGGCCATCTGTTTCTCTCCCATATTCTCACTCCTCTTTTTTGAATGCTGCTGGTGTTGCATAGATTCCCAGCCTTCCCCCCTTCCCTGGAATACGTTGTCTCAGAGGTGCTAGCACCATCACGGATGGACTCTGTTCTGGCCAGCGCTGTGTCCAGTTGGCACCGGCTGGCACTGGTTCCTTGGACACAGGGGAAGCTTCCAGCAGCTTCTCAGAGAATGCATCCCCAAAGCCCCCCATCTCTCCCCAAACACTGCCATGCAAAAAAAAATATTCATAGTCCACAGCTTGTCTTTGGAACAGTTATGCACTACCCAGTTTTTCTACTTAGAGGTGTAGAACATCTGGGTACTAGTTCTTGTTTTCTTGAGCAGCACTAACATTTCTTAAGATAGGAAATAAAAAAGTTTTTTGAAGTTACTGTATTGCAAGTAAAAATTTCTTTGTCCCTTTACACTAGCTTTTGAAAAAGCACTTGCATTTTATGTTGTTTTGTGTTGACTGCTAATTAATCCTGACAACGATGTTATATGATATCTTTTGAAATGTGCTCCTGTTTTTATTGTATTAACTTACATTTTTTCCCTGCATTATTCTTTCAATACGAATTTATGGCTTTAAGGAAGAAAAAAAACAAACCTCTGCTCCATTATTCAGAGTTGCACATGTTTTGGAGATGTGCATTGTGAATCTGAGAATAGATTTAGCCTCAAGAGAATCAAACAGTTGTTTGAAATGGTCAATGCTTGAGTATCACCTTGCTTACGGCTATGAACTAATTGAGATTAAACTAAAATGGTTGTGAAGATGCTTTCTCTTCTTGTGCATCAGCAGGTTCCATTATCTGTTAATCCTTTAAAAGTATTACTTAGTCATTAAGAAAAATGAATGTTCTTTTTTTATTCCTCTTCTGTTCTAGCTTTTGCCTTTGTTTTTATAATACATGCTGGTAGATGAAATAAAGAGTCTTCAGCTTCATTTATTGTGAAAAGATCTTGTAACTGTTTCAAGCATTTTTGTGTACTTGGCTATAAAACTATATAGATTGTACCAGATGCTGTCTTATCTTATGTTATAGAATTATAATGGATGCTGATGAGTTTTAAATGCAAGCCTTTAAAGATAAAAATCACTTTGCTGTGTGTTATTTTCTTTGGTAGAATATACTAACAGCCCCATTTTGTTGACTCTTTTCATCTTTCCATTATTTTATTAACATTTTAGTAAAACTTTTTATATTTTAATATTCTAAGAAGTTCTATGTCTTCCCTAAAGACTATTAAAATGTTAAATATGTATTTTACCTGTTATTTAGCGAATAGTGACATGATTTTCAGGTGGGCTGAAGGCCCAAGAACCCCCATTACCTGCAGTTAGAGACTGTATGATAAAACATAGATTGAGTATTTTCTTGGCCATGTCCACCTACTAATTTAATGTCAAGGCCCAACAGATTTATTATAATAATTGCTTAATTCATAACTAGACAAATAACCATTTGTTGTGATATATAGGCATCATTTGTAGTGTTAAGTATTTATAAAAAAAGGTGTTGTATGCTTAACTAGCAGCAGTTTTTCCTTTTTGTTGCACTTTTCTGAGCCCAAAAGCATTTTGCAAACCACACATGACTTTTCACTTGAGCAAACTTAAACTTTGGTAACAGCCTTAAGAAAGTAAATCTGTAAGGTATGAATGTTGAAGGGAACAGTGTGATTGTTTGATGTTAGGAATGAAATCTTGTCTCCATTGAAACTGATGTTGAACTTCTTGCTGTTTTCATTTATGCTCCTGTGCAGCACTGAGGTTCTACTTTGCTATATTTTTACCTCGGTTTATTGACCTGGGAAACTGTACTTTCCATCTGTAAAGTGTGTGAGGTAAATGCCTTTGGAAGATAATCCCTACTGAAACTCTTTCAAAACAACTGGTTAAAGCATTTATTTAACTGGGAAGGTTCTGCTCCACACTAGTTCCTTGTCCCATACTTGGGCACTGTAGCTGCTGATGACACTGTTTTCTGATGCTGAAGAGAGGTTATTTTCCTTATTCCACAGACCCTAAAACTTATGGCTGTTGTGCAGTGAATTACTAGTGTTAGCAGTATGTGCTTCTACTTAATTATGCACTTAGGCCTTATCTAGAGTCAGAACTGTATCCTTGCAGTCACTTAACAAATCTAGACATGCTCACTGTTCACAGAAGTGCAAGAAAAAGATTGTTAAATTATACATGAGCAAGTAGTTAAAATAACAGAAGTTATGAAATATAATTTCTCCTCAGTGTCTCTTCACAGGCATAATGCTTTTCATCATCTAGAATTGCTGAATTTCTTTAGTACTTCTTGCCTACTTTTAGTTTCTCTCTTGCATGCTCTCCCAAGAGAATGCAGCTTCCTTCTGCATGCACCCATGGAACATGGACAAAAAAGGAGATGGTCAAGGGATCTCATTCTTCTGACCACTGTGGTTTTTTCCCCCCTAGTTTCTAGGCTCTCTTTATTAAATTCCATATTCACTCTGCCTGTGTGCTTATGTAAGTATAGCCTTGACTGTCCCTCCACCCATTATAAAATTGTTACAGTCTGATTTTTAGTTTAGAATAGGGCTGGCTGTATGATCTAGTTCACTGGGCATTAGAGTCTTGTGTATTAGCTAATGAATTACCAGTATCTTGACTGAATTTTGTTAGAATATAGTCTGAATTTTTTTTTTTTTCAAACACTGACAGAGAACTAGGATGAACATGGGCTTTGTGCCCTTTTTGTAAGTCATTCATCTTTTCTAGATGGGTTATTTTTCACTAGATTACTTGGTTGCAAACTTGAGGACAACTATTTCCTTAGGAATACAGCACAGATCACAGAATCATAGAGTGGTTTGGGTTGGAAGAGACTTTAAAGATGATCTATTCAATCCCCTTCCATAGGCAGGGACACTTTTTAGTAGGCCAGGTTGTTTAGATGCCCATCGTGGGGGAAACCAAGTTTTATATGCTGTTAACCTCCTACATTTTCACATTATTTTATTGTATTGTCATATTTTAAAGTTTTCTTCCTCACTTTTGTGAGCTCCATTATGATAAGAGCTAAAATATATTAGATTTATAATAATTTTAATATTAAACTCAGTTCATAGAAATTATGCATGTTTAGTAATGGTGTAAAATGAATTGAAAGTCTATTTATTATATGTATTTTAATGAGTAGATTGAAAATTCTTGTTGGTTCACAATTTGAGACTTTCAAGTCTCTTTTTCAGCAGACAAGAAATGGGAGTCAAAAGGAGTAGCTTTTCATTCATCAGATTAATTCTGATGCTATGACTCTCTGACATGATGATGATGATGATGATGATGTCAGATCTATCTCTGGGCTTACATAATTCCTGTAATGTTCACTGTAACAGGAACTACAGACACCTGTGCATCTTAAGGCAGGCGGGTTCTTGAATTCAGTAAATCTGTCCAGTACAAGAGAGGCATATCAAAACACAATTTTCTTCATAAAAAACAGAGCAGTCATACTTTCTTTTCCAGACTTTTAAATTTTTGTTACAAAAAAGAAGAAAAAAAATAAAATGGATTTTCAATGGAATTGGCAGTAAAAAGAGCAAGAAAAGGACAGAAATGTGCAGTATATTTTCATTTTCTAGAAGTTCATAACTGTAAAAGTCAAAGAGAGAATCTTTTGCCATAGAACTCATTTGTTTGATTGCTTTCTCCTGCCCTTATTTATTATTATGGTTTAAAAGTCAAGGTTAAGCAGAGATGTGCTTACAAACTGATTTAATCCCAACTTCTCACTGTAACTTCATCTTTTAATATAAACTAACCATTTAAAGTAAAAAGCTATTCTGATTCCATATATGAGAAAAAATTATGTGCAAAAGAAATGCAGAGTTTGAATTTAAGCCTCAATGTTAATTTACATTTTGAAAAAACAAAAAAGTTGCTATAGTAACATGTAGATTGCAAAAATTTTCTAAATCTGATGTATTAAGACTGAGGAAACTCTTAACTTGCATGACATGTTTCTCTAATTTTGTAAATAAGAGCATAATTCTGTGTATTTGGCCACAAATCTGAGTAAAACATAAAAAAATACACAGGCATTTGTAAGTTATGCAAATGGAGTCTTTTCCAATCAGCTTTCTAATTATGTTGTTCCTAAGAAAACTGTTGTTTTGAATATTTTTCCGTAAAAAAATTGTAGAATATATAGGTGCTTTTCAAGATTAGATTTTGTTGCATCTCTGTTGCTCAGCAACTGTGCAGTTAATACTGATGATTTTTAAACATGTGGGGCACTATATTCTGTCTGTTCCCATAAATTTCTTTTCAATTCTATTAAAATTGTTAACTTTTTTCTCAAGAACAAACATACCAATGATATTTTTATATGCAACAGGGCTTTGCTGAACAGATGAAAAGACAGAGTTTAATAACAGGATTCATTTTTGCTATTTTAAAAGGCCAGTTTTAAAACTATGCATTGTGAGGATTGTAAAGTGTAGTTCTGAGTGCCACGGGCTGCTCTGTTACCTTTCTAACTCCATGTGCAGCCAAGCAGAGCAAATAACTTTTATGGAGCAATATGCAGGCTTAGTTTTTTTAAGTAATTATTTTACTGCATATCTCAACACTCAGCAAACAACCAGTTTTTATTTTCAGTGCTACTTATATATTTAAAACTGATTAGGAATTCTGTATGTAATAATGTTTTTACCCAACCATTGTCTAATGCTTTTTAAGTGTCGCTGTGTTGGGTCTGTCTCTGCTGATGATGGTCTTTTGATTCGTGGAAGGTCTGAGATATGTAACTTTTTAAGGTGAAGTTTTTGTTGATGTCTGCTACGGTTGAGTGTTGTAGCTTGGGTAATGCTTCCATACTGGTGTGTTGGATTTAAAAATAGATCTCATTTTTACATATGTTAAATGTAATAACAGGAAGTACTTATGACTAGATAGCACTAATGTATACCACCATTACCATTTTTCAGCTGTGTTCTGTTGCAAAATCTCCTTTCCCATGATAAATTTTTAGTATATATATTTTAATTGGCATTTATTCTTTCTTATAGAATCATTAAAAAATGAGTCAAAAAGCACACACAGATCTGAGTACACCTAGACCATTGTTTTGCTTTCAGACCTCTCATGATGGAGATTCTACAGCTTTCCCAAATTTTCATGCTGCACTAATCTGTTATGTCTGAATTTACTCTTGAGTGGTTGCTGTGGTATCAATCATTTTGTCATGTGGGAAGGCTGGAGCAGAAAGCACAGACATACAGAGTTATTTGAAATCCTAACATACTTAACCCAATTAAATTGTAAAGATAGCACTTTATGTATGACTGCTGGGTTGCAGTTGGAGAATGTGGTGAATAGCAAATCAAAAAACAGTGTTCAGTCGCTGCTGGGGAGGAGGAAGACCTGCTGAGGACACCCAGAATCAGTGGTAAGGTGTGGCATCCCTAGCTGAGAAAGCACTTGGACAATACTGTTATTCATTGGCCTCTGGCCCTGAAAGAGCAGCAGACATTTTTCCATGGCTATTTTTTTTTTTTTTTTATTTTTTGCCACCCATACAAGTATGTTCTACATATGTGAGATGCATGTTCCCTGTTTTTCCTTGTTACGCTGTTTCTACTGAACTCACAAAGCTAACATTCCTTCAGAAAGCAGTAACTGGCCATGATTTGT
Source organism: Buphagus erythrorhynchus (assembly GCA_013400855.1). Taxonomy (NCBI): domain Eukaryota; kingdom Metazoa; phylum Chordata; class Aves; order Passeriformes; family Sturnidae; genus Buphagus; species Buphagus erythrorhynchus. Next base: position 15,748 of record VZTT01066817.1, read on the forward strand.
GTTTCTGCTCCCAACCTCAAGATTTTACATCCTGGGAGGCCCCTGCTTCACATCACTGCAGCATCAAAATGGCTTCTGGTACTGCCCTGGGTACTCGTCCTCTGCTTTCCCAAAATATCCCAGGTCAACAGACCCCTAGTGGTTTTAGAGGTTACCAAGGGCTGCTATTTAATGATATTCTGGAGTTTTTAAACACAAGTCTATGCATTTTACTGTGTAGGAGGAGCATCCATGAAGCTCTGACCCACCCTGTGGTTGTCCAGGACTTCCAACACATCTTGTGAGCACAGTTCATAACAATTCATTTGATGTTGTGACTAATGTCTTTGTGCTGATGCTTTGCTTCCCATGGAAAGGTAAATGTGTAAGGGAGAGTTTTACTGATTGCTTTTTCCTGTTTTAAAAATACATGAGTTCCTCTTCATTTGAGGTATTGAAGGTATTCAAAGCAGCACTTTGAAGTTACTCAAAACAGAAAATTATTGAAGGTATTCAAAACAGCAAATCTCACTCTCCTGAAAGTTTTGAAGGAGGTCACTAGCTAATCTCTGTCCAATGGGATATAAAAAGTCATGTTTTAAATCCATTTTTTGGAAACATTTGGTACTTGGGAGTATTTAGGATGCGCAGTTGCTACTGTTGACAATCTTGAATATTTTTGAAAATCATTCATCTCTAATTGCTGCTCTGTGCAATCTCACTTTGTGTTTCTGTTTTCCAAAGTCTTGGCAAATAGATAGCTTATGTCTTTATGATAGAGATGGTATCTAAATTTCATGTTAGAGGGCAAAGTCTATGAGGAAATATTCCTTGCATATACTTAGCTAAGGTTCATGTTCTGCATTTTTGTACCAGAGTGCTGCAAGGCTGACAGCTCTCTAGGGATGGGGTGTTGGGGCCCCCTGGGACACCTGGCAGCCAGGACCTGTCCCAGCCCAGCCCAGAGCCAGGCAGCCAGGGGCACAGGGAGAGCCCTGGTCCTGGGACAGGGACAGGCCAGGCTGGACCCATGGCTGGACACTGAAGGGCTGTAGGGGGCTGGAGACCTGCTGGCATCACTGGGCTGGGGGCTGATGGCCCTGGGGGCTGGAATGAGGTCCTAGGGTGTGGGCAGGGTGTGCCAAGCAGGGACATTGGTACCTTCAGGGCCCTGATGTTGTACCTGCTTTTGTGGCTGATCCACTAAGAAAGTCCCTCGAATGTGCTATAAAGGCATCAGGAGACTCCAGCACTCATTGACACGCTGCATTTTGCATTTTTGCATATTATGTGGCAGACATATATTTGTCTTTTAAAGACCATATTATGTGGCAGACATATATTTGTCTTTTAAAGACCATGCACATTACTCTATGAATGTGGTAATGGGCCTTGAATGAGCTCAGTGTGGACTGGCACTTGAAGATAAATTGAGCCCTGTGCTCGGGGTGATTGATACATTGCTGCACGATGTCAGTTCTTCGAGGAAGTAGGATCTGTGCTTCTGAAAATGTCACTTCTTCAGAGGAATAGAAAAGGAATGCAAGAATGGAGGGTTAAAACTGAATTGAACTGTATTGGACTCCCTTTAATGTTATCTAACTGATGTTATCAGTTAGGTCCTCCTACTCTAAACTGTGCTACAATGAAAGGTTTGCTGCGTTTTAATAGTACCCGAAAGTCTTAGAAAGGCACGAAGTTGTCTTCTGTGGATGTGACTTTGTGAAGCATTTTGGGATGCAGGATCCACTGCAGGATACCTTTAAACTAGTACTTTTATCTCCTTTCCATTTTCCTTTATTCCACCTGATGCTTCAGACCATGAATAACATTGAATATGGGACAGCATAGTTTCATCTACAATAAATGGACTGTGTTGCCATGACACAGAATTTAGGAATCGTAGTAGTATCACATAGAAAGAAGGACACACTTAAAAGTAGCAAAAATACATAGTTTTACATGGCAGTCTTAAACTGTAGAAATTAGATGCAAGCTATGCCTGATTGATATTTTTTTCCCTCTCTCTATATTGCTTATTGTTACAACGATATGACTTGCATCCCCACAAGTAAAGTAATACTTGACTGTACTTGTTATTGTGATAGAGTAGCTCATATTTCAGATATTGTATGCTTAAGTCATATATAAACATATTGATTTATTAAAACTGCAGTAATACAAAGTACCCTTTGTATTACTGTATGCAAAAGACAGGCTGCAATGTCAATGAGACCAGCATTGTCCTTCTGGGGGATAATTTACATAGTCTGCAATTATGATTTCTCAAAGGACGTTTGATAGCACTATGCTATGCTGCAGGTAAATGAGTAACCAGAACTCTTAGAAATTCATTCAGCTTGAACAGTGTGTACTCTTTTTAAATTCTGCAAGTATCTCAGATCATACTTGTGTGCAATGAATGTACAATGTACAAGGAAGCTTTGCTGGTCATCTGTCTCTACCAAGGTTTTACTTAGTATTTTGGTTAAATCACAGTCCTGCTGTCCTGGAAATTTATGTACAGTTTTGAGGCTTGACAGGCTTAAATGCATATTTGTGGATGGTAGTATGACCAAATTTCAGTGATCACATACATGTATACTTATTAAAGTTTTAGTGAAAGAGAGTAGTGGAAGGTTTATTTATATTTGGAATGCATGCTTTCCATATTCTGCACAGGCAAAAACATTCTTATTTATATGTCTTTACTTTTCAGTGATGAAACTTGAGTTAACATGTTTAAAGTGTGTTTTTATGTTCTGAGGTATTAGGTGTCCGTATACTGTGAACATGAAACTTAAAAATATGTCATAAATACTTTATGGAAGGCACTTGAATGTTATGATTAAATACTTATCAGTATATGTCATTAGTTTTAATGAACTTGGTTTTTCAAAGGTTTGTAACAAGGGGTGGAAGATAGAAACTAATTCTAGACCTGCTGGCTAGTCAAAGACAATTGCTGCCTATAGTCAGTAAATTCTGAACTTGCACACTGAAGCATTTGTTGGCAAAAATCTTCATCAACCCTAACTATAAGTATAGTCTTTCCTTAGAAATGTAAAGTCAATAGTCTTAAACACTGTATGTCCCATCTCTCTTTTGATCAGCTCTACAGCTGTTCTGTTGCTCCAGCCCTTTTACTCTCTCTTTTGCTCTTTCCCAACATTTATCCAACTAATTAAATTTTTCAAGTTGAGCACCAGAACTTTGTAGGCCATAACAGTCAACTACATTATATTCTGTCTATAAACTGAGTTTGTTGAAGATTTTTTCACCTCTTAATCCCATCATAGGCTGTTTCAGATTTTCGTTGCATTTTTTACTGGAAATCTGATTTTCTCCACCTTGACTTATTTGTGGTACATGTCCATTTGTTATTTTACACTTTCCCTCCTTCCACTACGTGTACCCACTTAAATTATTAATATACCTTTTTTCCTTCTTAGACTTTATTTTGCCCTGCTGAAGAAAAATAGTTATTTTTCCAGCTTTACTTCAGAATGTGCACATGTAGTACCCTTGTCATTACTTCTTTTCCCCAGAAACAGTGACTTGAAAAAATATAATCTTACATTTATCTGTCTTGCAGTGGTGTTGAGCAGTAATAGTAATACTTGCCTTTCTTTTTTAAGCATTACCTCTCCCATTCCCATTTGTTAGGATAGCAGTTGTCCTTTCTCAGCCACATAAGGGTGAGAGTGTACCATGAATCTGTCATTAGTTCATCGTTTTAGGTTTTTTTTTTTTTCTCCTCTGTCATTTCCAACCGTAAATTCCCAAATTTTTCATGTAAATTATTTTTGGTTCCTGCCTACTCGGCTTTCCATTTCATTGTTCTCATCCCACTTCTGTTAAATTCATCATCAAAAAGGCATTCAGTTCTTCCTATGTTGTTGTATTTTAAGCTTTTATTGTATTAACTATGCATCTAAAATTTGTGTTTCAGAATTCTTTTGAGCTTCTAATTAAGAGGTACAATAAAAAGAATTCAGTAACCAAATTTGCAGTAATGTTTTATTTTGCACATGAAAAAGCACTGGGGAAAAAAAACCCAACAAAATTTAAGATTTGATATGGGTTTAAACTGGCATTTGGAGATTGGAGTTCCAATCTTCAAACTAAAACTGTTGTCTACACATCTGAAGACTTGATGAAGAATGGTGTATGACGGTATTATTAGCTCACTTTTTTAGGACTTCCATCTTATAATATTCCAGGCTTTCATAATTAAATTAGAAAAGCATGTTTTTTTATTTATTTTTTTTTCAGAACTGAACTCGGTGGTTGGTTTAGTTATGTCAATTAATATTTAATTAATGAACTCTCATTTTATGCTCTGTATTTTGTCTTCCTGTATGTACTTATAAAACCACTCAAAATATGTAATGGTTTTCACTTAATGGGTTTAAGAAAAGGTATGAACAGAATTAGTGTGGTTATTTGTTCTCTGGCTGTTGCACAACAATATTTTCTTTTATTTTTTTGATACCTGCTGTTTGAGAAATGTGGTTTGGAATTGCTACAGCTTTTATGTCTACAAAGAAAAGCTTAGTGTCTTGTGAATTACACTGCATATTTTCCAGTTTATTAGGGACATAGGCTTTTCAAGTTCTTTTATTTTTCAGTACTTTTACTGCAAATGGATGATCAGGGTGTAGGAGAAAAAGGAGAGGAATAATTTCAGAGTTTATGTTTGCTATTTTTTTTTTTTTTTTTAATTAAGAACTCCTGTAAATTGCCTAGGCCTGAAATGACTCTACTGAAAAAAGTGGAAACAATTAAAGATGAATTGTAGTAGAAAAGCTTTGGGTTTTGGTAACAAAATATCTGTCTTGATTAAAAACAAAAAAATACAAAAAAAAATAAACAAACAAATTCCCCAAAATAAAGTCCCAACATTTTTAGCAATTGAGTGGGTGAAATTAGATTTGCAAATACATATTTTTTCCTAGGGAAGACTGTTTCACTTTGCTGGCCTCTTTCATTTGTGAAGGAACATCTCAACATTTCTCTTTTTTTCAGACAGGTTGAAGTGACTACAAATACTAACTTTTTACTGGCTTTGAGGTGGAAGATTAGAGCAGTTGTATGGTGTGAAACAAGTTTCCATTATTTTATAGGAAGCACTTAACTGACTTAATTTCACAGAAAGATTAACAGAAGTTCATGATTCTTTTAGGTGAGCCATGACTCAGCTTTGAATTAAACCATATATCAAGGAGACTTTTCTGATTTTATTCAATACCAGTAAAAATTGGATGGTCTGAGATCTTGAGATGTCTAATTCTGAAATTAACAGCAGAATTTAGGGTATGAACTCACCTGACCTACACTGAGAAAATAAAAAAACAAGTGTTTTCCTATTTATCATGTCTAATTTTCTCATGCAGTATGCCCTTTATCCTATGGACTGACCTCAAAATTCTGTGCTGGTCCCTTGTGTCAGGGAGAGTGATGAAAGTGTTACCTCCTGCTGGCCCTTCTGTTGTGTCATTTGCCCTCAGGAGGTTTTTGGAGGCATATGCTTTACAAATGGCTTCTTCTCTCTTCTTTTGAAAATTGTTAATACACTTTTAAAAGGAACAGACTTAACACATTTACAACACCGTGTCAAGTATAAACTTGATTTATATGAAAGTACATATTTTACTGGAGAAGGAAGTGTACCCTAGCTGCCTATAAGCTGGCTGTAAGTACACAGGATTTTTTTTAATATTACAAACTCAACTGGAATTGTGGTTTTTCAGGAAATGAAATATTTTGGCTGAGTTGTGTGACCCCCTTTCATCTGTAAATACATCAGGATTTACATTGCTCCACAGTAATTGCTGACTAAGAGTTTCTATTTTAGGCTGGGATTTTTTACTGTAATGTATGTTTCTCAAATACTGCAGCAAAAGCTGGAAATACATCTATGCCTCTCAGATCTTGTGGGTTTTTTTTCTGTTGAAACCTTAGAAGGAAAAAACCTAAAATTATTATAGAATTTAGACCCTGCAAGGGTGATTTGTATATGCTATGTCATTTTCAATATTTACTAACTTGAGCTGCTATAAATCTTATCCTCCCAATCAAAATCTTCTCAGTGGCTGCAGCAGTAGCAGTGCTTAGCCAGCAAGCAGCGAGTTCAGCTGACAAGATTCTGGCGTGTGTTTCTCTAACACAAACATGGCTCGTAGAAAAAGGATACACAGACTAATTCTGGCAGTAGCAAGAGCTCTCACAGGAAGAAGTTCAGTGCAGGTTGGAAAGCTCTGCAACTGATCTAAACGCTGCTTATCTGAGCCACCAAACAGGCTAGGTTAAAACTCCTCAAATGTAAATAAGATTTATCAGTTGCAGCAAGCATATCTGCAGAATTTGATAAATGTCTACAAAAGACATTTAAAAAGATAGCTAGAAAGCTTTCTTGGCCTGAAATTCAGCAAGCTTTGAACATATCAATATACTGTTTAATTAATGTCTTTGTAAAGCAACATTAAAATAATACTGTGCTCTAATCCTCTAAGAAGTAAGGCTGTCTCAGAACTGCAGCTGAACTACATGCTTCATAAATTAAAATTTGCAGTGCACAGTGTCTTTCTGGAGTTTTATTAAGTGGTGTGATTATGCAAAAATGGGAAGTATGAAAATGGACATTTCCAAATAATCATTAGTGTTCTGTTATCTTCCTTTTTTTGAACATTTAAGTCCATTTCTGTTCAGAATTAGCATATTTTTTTTCAATTATTTAATGTATTACTGTTAAGGAGACCATGCTCCACAGTTTATGTCATACATCTGTATTTTTTTTCCTAAATTCAACGTGCTTAATAGAGGAGAAAGCAGTCATTTATTTCAACATATCATTAATTTTCTCAATTTATTCTGCTTCTTGGTCAATAGAATAGGCTTTTCAATGTAGTGTAAACTAATTCCAGTCAGGAAAAAAGTGATATTAACATAAATGACATGTTTTTAAATAAGAAATATTACCAAATACTCAATGTACTTAGTCTTCACAGGACTGGGCTTTGAATAATTTTGGAATATAGCTGGCATATTAACATTGCTTGTCAAGCAGAAAGAAAGAAAGGCTGCCCTTCAGAGATGGGGGTTAATTTAATCTAAACTGCCTGATGGTCTTCAGTTTGGCAGCTCCACTTTGCCTGATGGAGGAGCAGGGGTGAGCCATCACCCTGTCCCCTGGCTGTCCCTGTTTCAGCAGGGGTGGGTTTGGAGGAGGCTGGATCACACTGCTCCCAGGGAATGAGGCAGGCAGAGCAAAGGGATGCTGAGGGTCTTGGCAGCACCTGTGCTGCTGTGCCAGTAGTCTGCAGCAAAACAGCAGCCTGTGGGAAAAAAAACCGTGTAAATTAGCCCCATTGCTATGAAATCAATAAGGCTGGAGATTCACTTCCCTGGAGGGTTTCTTTTGTTTGATGGTAAACAGTAAAAACTGACTTTAGGATATTAAAATGAGATTATCCCCCTTCTTCATTTAACTGTTGTTGAAAAGCTGACTCCAGCCTCAGTGAAAACAAGTATCCAGGATCTCCTACCCAGGGGAGGAAGACCTTGATTACTCCTCTACACCCAGACATCTACTTCCTGGCCTTGATGCTCCTCTTGCCAGCAACTGAGGCTGGCAGGACAGCTGCTAAGATGTAATCAAAGATACAATCAATTGCCAGGAAAACCTGAAAGAGTTGCTGACAGGCCTGGGTTCTTCCACAGTCCATAGTCCATGGAAAGAATGATGCATGTGGGGAAGGATCTTTGTATATATAGATCTGATACTGATCTGAGTATCAGATCTGAGATCTTGTACCTATTTACTCTTTATGTTAAAAAAACTGCATTCACAGGGGACAGTATCGAGCAAAGAAAGGCACTTTAATGTTAGTTTTGCTGTTATGATGGTTATTTTTTGAAAGTATGAACTAGTAGATACGGTTCTGTGTGAAGATGTGAGTCTTTTGCATGAGTCTGTTTAAGAGTCCAGCTGTGCATGCAATGACACTGTGATTCATATGCTGACCTTAATTCACATTACAGTGCCCCTTGACAGTGTGCCAGCTGTGAACATGCACGTGAAGTATAACAGGATTTGTCCTTGTGTTCTGGCATGAAAATATGAAGCTTGTCAGTTGTCTTTTAGTTAGCTCTGCCTTGTTAGATGCTCTAAACAAGGGTGTGCAATGTCATGAAGTATATGGAAGAAACCACCTGTCAGGAAGATCTCATTGCTCAATGTTGGATGGGAATATTACCTGCAGGTAATGCAACCAATGCAACCAAGGAAGAGTTTCTTGCCATCTTTTTAAACTAGGCCTGATAGACAATTTCACTGTATACAAATGAAATTGTAGTTATATTTTCATTAGCTGGAAATAAATCTACAAGTGGTTGGAATGGAACATTGTCAGAGTTTTCACCTTCTTATTTTACTGTCAGTATTCAATCTCAGAACTGAAGGAGCCCTGCTATTAAATAGTTTTAAAAAACCCTGCAATTTCCAGTAAAAAAAAATCTGGATGAAGATGCTTGCTAACCAAATTAAACCAGCAGGTAACTTGTTTTACAACTCTTTGATTTTAATGGAAGGTAGGTTTTTAGGTAAATGGCTGATTTAGAGAATAGGGTTTTGTGATTTGGAACAGAATATTTTCTGGATCTTAAAAAAAAAGGGTTGAGTAATATCACAAATAACTGCAATATTGTCACTACTAAGGAACAGAAACTTTTGTCCAAAGCTTTATGATTGCTCATCCTTTTTTTGTCTTAGGGTTGCAGGAAACATTCTCTTGTGGACTTATGGGGACAACAGGGACAACTGCCCCCTTTTTGTGCTTGTTTGTGTAGGAACAGTACCTTGTACAGCTTCCAGCTGAGAATACCCAGTGTAATGCAGCAAAATGGGTGGCTTATCATTTGTCATGGTTATGTGTCTGTATAGGGAAGCTTCTTGTCTGGGATGCAGCACTCCTTTAACTTTACCTCATGGGTAGCTCTGCTTTGAGAGTGTATCTTCAGGATTGCATGCAGTCCCATCCCAAAGCCAGGGCATGCAATTTAGTAAAAATACTGCTTTCAGTTTATTGAGAGAATGGGTGCAGCTGTGTTGCTCAGAGAAGGGATTTGTATCGGACAAGGCTGCACAGTGGCATCCAGCATGCTGGTATTTCTATTTAATAAAGTACCATTTTCATGTGTGGACACAGGCTTGGAGGGAAGAAGCCCTCTGCTTCTCAGAGCTTTCAGCAATGGTACTGTTGAATTCTTGCTGCTGTGTCATCTCATGCAATAATCACTTCAAAGCAAGGACATGTATCAATCCTTCAGTTCCTACTTCTGTGCTTGGTTGAGCTGTATCTGGTATTTAGGAACTCTGCTTGTATTTAACTTTTGTGTTGCTTTGACACTGACAATACACCTAGAAAATTGGTAATGTATTTCCTTTTCTTTTTCTGTAGTAAATACTGCATTCTGAGCTTGTCATAGCTATACTTCCCAGACATTATTTCACATGATTATGTTGTTTTACATTAGTTATGCTCCGCAGATTGATAAGAACAATATTTCTGTCACCAAAGGCTCTGCCCTAAAAATGCCTGCACATATCATGCTAAAAGAAAGACAGAGACAAGGCAGGGGCAGGTCAAGTAAACTATTATTGACTTAGATATCTGAATAAAGAGGGCAGAAAGAGCAGAGAAAAGGATCTGTGTTGAAAGAGACAGGTAAATGCAGACCATGTATTCTATGTTGAAAAAACAAAAGAGTGCATTTCTTATTTCATCACCCATTCTTACTCCTAGTTGAAATATTAGCTGCAATTTGGTACTAAAGTAATTTATTTGTAGGATCATCCCTTGCTGTTCAAAAGAGGGAAGAGACTAAGACATCCAAATGTTGCAAAACTAAACCAAACCAAACCTGAACCAAAACTAGATAAGATCTCTTATGTTCTTCAGTGAAGATGAATGTTGACTGGCTGGGTAAATAGTATATGTTCTTTTTCTTAATTAATATAACTACCCTGTAGATAGAAAATCTCTATTTTTCAATTAGCTAAATCACTCCATCTCTCTGTTTTTTTCCCCCTCAAAACTAGAACAAAAGGGTTCAAGAAACTTTAAGCATTGTTGTAGTCCACCTGATAATTTTTAGTGTTATATATGCTTACAGAGTTTTTCCAGCAGCTTAATGAAATGGAGTGATTGCACCAGTGCTTACTTTGTAGTTTCAGTGAAGCATCTACAAGGAGAATCAGACAGATTGGTACAGTCTTGCTATTAGTAAGAAATAATTTAATCTGTTAGATAGGTTTGTAATACTGTGTTGTTTGGATTTTTTTAATCTATGATCCTTTACAGCAATTGTTTCAAGAAACAGTCTTGGGTTCAAGGGAATGAGCATTGAATATATTAACATTGCTTCTTTTACAAGTTTAAGCCTTATTGTTTATGCACACAGTATAGAGCATTCGGACCCACTGCTGAGAGGCTTATAAATGTTTCACATATGGCACCATGAGACCTTGTGTATGAGTTCAGATAATTCAGAGATTGCTCCATTTTGTACAGCCTTCTTGGAAGAATGTATTAGGTCAGTGAGTATCAACATTACATACTGTGCTTTGTCCTTCCTTTCTTCTGACTCATCTAGTGTTAAAGGACAACTTAGATTGGACTGGGTCTAGGGTTTCCCTTGTGTAAGCAGGGAGAATAATTAAAAAGGCTCAGTTAATTAGTATTTGTGAGTTCTTCAGAGCTTACAGTGATAAGGTCCATAAAAATGCCAAGATAAAAAATAAAATTATTTACTTAAAGGTCATAATCCTCTCTGCACTTTGTCAACATTTGTCCTGTAAGACTGTTATAGTTTCATAGCAGTATAATATTTTTCTGCAGCATTTCACTTTTGAGAAATTCATAATACTTTGTAATGAATGAACTAATTATCACAATACCTTTTGAAGTGGTTATTATAATGCTTTGAGAGCTTAAATTATAGTATATGCAGGTTAGTTGTTCATGGGAGCCTATGTGGAACTAAAAGTAGAACACAGATCTGTAGAAATGGTTGGCCTCTGATTTTGCTCTTTTGCTTTGATGTGTGAGGAGAGAAATTGGTGCTATCAGATGCTATCTACCAAAGAGAGTCTAAGGGGCACTGGAGCATAAAGAATGCATATGCAGTTACAGGCTCTAGGTTTAGAGATTCACCTAGAATTTGTGGCTCTATGTGTTTTGCTTACTTAAAAGTATAACCTGGAAGTCTGTGATGCTAATGACAGTGTCTCATTCTGGAGTGCTTGTTCATCATTCAGATACATAGGCTCTCTAGAATGGTTCAGGTGTCTTTACTAGAAGGCCAGCTGATGCTTTCAGGGATGACACCATTCCAACAAGATTTACTATGAGGCTTTCTTAGCTGCTGGTCTTGACCTACTCTGTACAGCCCTTGAGTCATACAGTTCTCAGGAGATCCAATAACTGCTGCAGCTTGGCATAATTTTTGTTATTGCAATCGTAGTGTAAGCCAATCAGGTGTTAACAGTGGAAGAAAAGGGCTGGAAGTGCAGCAGGAATCAGGCCACCAGCTGTCTGTCTGTGCTGCCCAGCTTATCTCATGGGTTGTTGCACTGGGTTTGCATGGCAAGGTTTTGGTAGTGGAGGTTGCTGCCAGGGTGGCTTTTGTGAGAAGCTGCTGGAAGCTTCTCCTGTGTCCAAAGGAGCCAGCTGGCTCCAAGGTGCACCTGCTGCTGGCCAGGACTGAGCCCATCAGTGACAGAGGAAGCACCTCTGGGGTAACATAGTTAAGGAGGGTAAAAGTTACTGCACAGAGATAAATTGCAGCTGGAGAAGAGAGGAGTGGAAATATTTGAGAGAAACAGTCGTGCAGACACCAGGTCAGTGAAGCATGAGGGGAAGAGAGGCTANCTGCCCAAAGGAAGCTGTGACCTTGTGGGAAACCTGTGCTAGAGTGGGCTCCTGGCAGGACCTGTGAATGCATGGAGAGAGGAGCCCAGACTGGAGCAGGTTTTCTGGCAGGATTTGTGACCCCACAAGGGACTGTTCTGAAGGACTGTGCCTCATGGAAGAGACTCATGCTTGAGCAGTTTGTGCAGAACTGCAGCCTGTGAGAAGGACACACATTGAAGAAGTTTGTGGAGAACTATTTTCTGTGGGAAGCATCCCACACTGGGGCAGGGGAAGAATGTGGAGTCACACTCTTTGTCCCTGAGGACAAAGGTCCAGCAGAGAAAATTTGAGATTAACTGACAGCATCTCCCCTTTTCCATCCCCCAGCACAACTGAGAGGGAGAAAGCAGAGAAAATGGGGAGCAAAATCAAGGAAGAAGGGTGGGATGAGGGGAAGATATTTTAAAGATTTGATTTTATTTCTCAAATTCCTCCTCTGATTTGATTGACAGTAAATTCAGTTAATTTTCCCCAAGACAAGACTGTTTTGCATGTGATGGTGACTGCTTAGTGATCATATCCTTATCTCAACCCATGAGCCTTTTTCTATTTTCTCTGTCTAGTGGAGAAAGGGAGTGACAGAGCAGCTTGGTGGGCACCTGGCAGCCAGACAAGGTCAACCCACTACAACCGTATTGATCTCTCAAGAGTCTCGCACAGCACTGTAACACTTTGTAACTGTGTTACAGGCTGTCCATATTTCTGGTAAATCCTTTGGGATCAGACATGAAATAACCACCCACTGACTGATAATTTTTAAACGTGCAAGATAACCTTGGAGGATCTTTGTGATGAATTGCCCTTGACACGAGGGAAGGTTGCACGTTTGTTTCTAGCTCTGAATCAGAGCCCAGAAGCAGAAAGGAATTGTGCTGTGGAAACTCGCCACAACCGGCCTTGTGCCAGTCTGTAGCATAGCAGTTCTGCAGTGAGCCTGCATGGGCATCATTGTCATTACAGCTCATCCTCCACATAATACTTCTTCCCCTGGTTGGTGTCTCAGGAATCATGACAGCCTTGCTGGAGGCATATCAGAAACATCCCTCACCAACTGTTCACTCCATTACCTTATTGATCACTGGCAAAGTCTTCTACCTATCTGTGTTTTGCCCGGAATTTTAATGGGTGTTCTTTTGTTTGGTTTTTTTTTGTTTATTTGTTTGTTTGTTCCCCCCCTTCCCTTCCCCCCCTCAGGGAAATATATGAATTGAGCATGTATCTTGGGAAGATACCTACCTGCTTTGCTGGATTTGGTTACCCAACCACATCCAAATTCTCATGAATTGTAATGTCCAAAAGGTCTTGAGCCACATCCTTAGATCTTACTTATTGCCCAGAGACTGGGTCTTTGATAGCTGAAGATTTGCTTTGAAAAGAAACTGTACAGGCAATCCNAGAGCTTCACATGGTAGCGATGGCACCCAGGGCAATAGTGTCCTTGGGGAGGCAGGAGAAGCGAGTCTGCTTTGGTAGAGCTGCCTAACAGCTGAAGCACTGACTGCAAAGAGCAGACCTGTCAGACCTGCATGGTGGCAGCTGCAGCCAGACAAGGTCAACCCACTACAACCGTATTGATCTCTCAAGAGTCTCGCACAGCACTGTAACACTTTGTAACTGTGTTACAGGCTGTCCATATTTCTGGTAAATCCTTTGGGATCAGACATGAAATAACCACCCACTGACTGATAATTTTTNGCTTTGAAAAGAAACTGTACAGGCAATCCTGTCCTGAGAAGATATCCATCCTTTTATTACAGGTAATAAAACTGACATTTTCCAAGTACCTTCCAAGCAAATTCTTCGACTCTTCTCCCACTGCTGCTGTTTTGACTGTTTCAGTTACTGACAATCTAAGGAGCTTCTTTGATCTCTTGTTTGGGTGCTTTCCCTCTCCTGTAGACCCTGGACAGGATTCACAGCTTATGAAGGTGTACTGTCAGCAGTGAGGAGAAGTAAATATCACTGTGGCCCAGGCAGAGTGTGGACTTGGAGGCAGTGACGCTCCCTTCAGTGCTTGGCTGCCTATGTTGGTTCACTGCAAGTGTTGGATTATTCCCAGATACTCCTTAGATGGCACTGATGTTACTGTGATTGTGATCTGCCTCAGTATTCTTCCATAGCAATGCTTTCTGTGGCCTGGTGGAAATACTTCTAATTGTCTTCATATCAGTCAGGTTCTGCATTCTTTAATGAGTGGCTTTCTAGTGCAGAGAGAGCAAGGGCAGTGTGGTCTGAGCTAATCCTGGTTCTCCATCTCAAAAAATTGCCTGTAGGAAGTATAGTACAGGACTGGCTTTCCTGGCTGTGTTTGCTCATGTGCTTTGATTGTCTGGGAGGTTCTTCCATGCTTCCCTTCATATTTTTGCTGGATCAATGCAGCTTGTCCATACAGAACAAAAAGTATTAGTTGCACATGCTGTAGTAGAGAGCATATTGTGTTCTCTCCAGGGCTTTAGGGGTGTGTCAGTTGGAAACAGGGATGAACATTGGAGATGCCAATCTCCTGAAGATGCACTGCAGCTCTGCAGTATGAACAGTGGGAGCCTGACTCTTTGGTTGCCTCTGAAGGTGCTCCCAGAGAGCAGTGTGTATGCTGGCCATAGAGCTAAGTATGTACTAAGTGGAGGGCTGAACAAAGAAGTGAAGTGGATATTAATGCATAAGAATGGAGTTGAAGAACAAGAGGAAGATTATGCCATTGTTTGAGATTGATTTAGCAGAGCTTTTTATATTAGACTTTTATTTCTGTGGCCCTCAAGAATGAAAAGATACCATAATTCATGTACAATGCAGTCTGCTTTACAACTGATACTTAATATTTTTATGAGACAGTTATACTTTCAAAGTATGTTACATTTTCATGGAGTTACATGGGATTGTATATGAATCATTAAAATTTTCTTAATTAAATTACTAGATGTGTATCAGGGTGTATGCACTGCCAACATTTGTAGATGTTCACAATTTTGAACCTGTCCAGAGGACCTTGATCTTTAGAGTAGTAATGTAAAATTAGTTTGTGTACTCTAGATCTACCGAGAAATTGCATCCATGCAGGTTATTGTGGTATTTTTGTGTGGTTTAGAGATGTATCTACTCTCTACTGGAAGTAGAGTTCATATGGAAAAAGGCATAAAAGGTTCCAGGGCTTGAAATGATGCATTGTGCTTGGGACCTTTGTTTCCAGAAGCAAATCGGAGAAATAAAGTTTCTTTACACTGAATTTGGGATTAGACTTTAGACTCAGTGAATGCTGTCTTTATTTCTTCTTGGATTAGTGTTTCTATGTAAATGTCTTCTCATGGTTTATTGCCATTTATTTTCGGATGTCATGGTATCACTGGGATAATTTGGATCATCAACACAGGAACAGGAACACAGGAATCATAAACACAGGAACATCTGTTAGATGGCACGTACTTGGTATGTTTGCACTTGGTAGCAGTTTCTAAGAATGCTCCTTTTTTTTTTTTCTTAAGGTCATTTTGCTAGCTCCCATTTGCCTTTCAGACAAGGAGTTATTTTAAAACTAAAATGAGAATATGTGGAGAAGCAAAGTGCAGTTCTTTCCATTTAATTGGAGAATTTAGTTTTGAACATAATTAATATATTGCCAATTTTTGTTTTGTTTTGTTTTCATTAATCTGTAAAGAGTTTTTNAAGCAAAGTGCAGTTCTTTCCATTTAATTGGAGAATTTAGTTTTGAACATAATTAATATATTGCCAAATTTTGTTTTGTTTTCATTAATCTGTAAAGAGTTTTTTATATATCTGGATCTGGTTTTCTAAATAGAATCTTGGCAGACTTCCACTACAAGCTAGTTTTTAGTGCTATTTCATTAGCTGACTTATCAAAATACTGTAATCAATGCCTGTCATAACATAAGTATATGACCCTTTTGAGTAGCCCAAGTGGCTATATTTGCTTCTCTCTGAAAGGAGTATTAATTCCAAAGGGAAACAGAAGGTCAAATCAATATTGGCAAACTTACCTTCTGTCAGTTTGTCTGTATGGTTTAGAAATATTGAATTTTTTTTAGAGGCTTATTTTTCATAAATTTCCCTGTAAGGCACCTGGGGACATAGTACTTTTTTTTTT